>APFE030515127.1:9459-134113 GCA_000404065.3 Pinus taeda
AAGGTCCCTTTAGTTTAGTTTAGTTTAAAATGGTTTTAAGTTTCATTTATTTTAGTAAGACCACTACGTGTCAACTACCCATAGTAGTACACCCCCTTTTCTTCGCAAAAGGGATAGCGCTTGATCGATATGTCCGTGCCATTCGACAGTCATCATCGACCTGATTATATTATATTGTAAACCCAGTCTGCATGTGTAAATTGTAAATAATCTTAGCAGATCTGAGTCTTGTATGTAAATTGCCTAGGTGGACCTATTTTTCTAGTGATAATCTATGTTCCGGAGGTTTTTTGTCTCACCGATCCATGATCGGCAGAGTTTTCCTTCAGCCTGACCCCAAAGCCGGAATGAATTTTGTCATTAGAATCTTAGAGGAATCCTAGTGTGTTGATCTGCTAGATTATATTTGTGTCGCAAGACTGGGTGGTCTATGAGGGTCTATGTCAAATGGGTTTTCCCCCTTGAGATGTAAATTTGTAAAGTTCATGATGTAAAGTGTCTTGAGGGTTAGGAAATGTTTTAATCCCCCTCATAAGTCCTAAGTCCTAGGTCCTAGGTGATTTTTCCAAAGGTTAAGTTCGAGGATCCAATAAAAAATAATAATAATAATTAAAAAAAAATAAATAATAAAAAATTTATTTAAAAAAAAATAATTAAAAAAATAATAAATAAAATAAATTAAATTTAAAAAATTAATAAAATAATAAAAATAATAATAAGTCAAAGTTTTGAGTAAATAAATGCAGGATTTTAATTTTTTAAAATGCATTTAAAAATTTGACGGTGAGATTAAAAGGGATTTTGATCCTCATCGACGGTCGAGATCATTTTGACATGGATCACTCGAACTAGCCGTTGGGAAATTTTCCTTTAAATAGGGTATCTAGGGTCATTTGAGATCAGATTGGATCTTAGAGTTCGATGCTAAAGAAAGCTCTCTTGTAGTCATTTTTTGTGCAATAAAGTAAGACTTTGGGGTTGAAAATCTTGCTGGTGTTACTCTTCTGGAAATGATGTAAGATGTTTTATTTTTCTGCATAATTTTATTTTCAGCCATTGATAATAGTTTGATGAAGATTGATCTAGGCATAGGTATCTTGTATGATCTCATTGGTTTGAATGATAATTTAGATTCTGAAATATAATGGCAGGTATCTCCATTTGATCTGGATTTCACTATTGTTTTCTCCCTCTATGTTAATGGTTGATTTTAAGCTGTGCAGGAAATCTTAGTTTTGAGTTTACTGGGCGTTAGGGGAAGTTCTCGGTTGAACCAACCAACTCCCGGATTGCATTTTCTGAAAGAGCCCAGCCAGTTCTTGACCCCGGGCTTATCATTTGAAATTTCTTTATGAATGCATGAAGGGTTTTCTGAAGTATCTCACATTAAATTCAAATTCTGAAAATATTACTGTGGATTATTGACAAATCTGGCTGCTTAAGAGTCGAAAATCTGTAAATACTGTAATTATTTAGCTGATTTAGGGTTTTCAATTTTGTTTCTGGAACATTTCACTTCTCGGTGTTTTGTTTTTGCCATTTGCAGGTTGCAGGTGCAGATCTTAAAATTTTTTCGAGGTTTTCATTAGACAAATCTGAATGTAGGGCAATTTAAAATTTACTGGAGAATTTGCAGGTTCTTTCTGAAAAATTTCGAGGGTTTGATCAGCTATCTGATGTTGCTTAGGGATTTATTGTATTACAGGAGCATTTTGAATTTTTTTTTTAGGGCAAACTGCGTTCATAACCACGCAGCCCTCATTAGCTGCTCCAAATCTGCATTCTGTTTTGTATATTTCCACAGCAATCCACCTTTCCCATCGTTTCTCCTCTTTTCTCTTGTGTATTCCTCACGCAGCTCCTATTCGACTACTCCATCTGCTCTCCACGTCCTTAGATCCACAGCTGTATTCATTTTTTCCTTTGTTCGCAGCTTGCTCACTAGCGTTTTTGATCTGCTCTTCATCTCTCTGCTTGTCTACGCAGCTCCCTCACATCACATTCTACTGCTGCCTTTCCCTCAAAACTCCACGAATCCCTCTGTACCCATCCAACCAGCGCCATCAATTTGCCTTCTGCCTACGTGTAATCTCCCCTGTCTACGCAACCCTTCTTCAACCTGCATTTCCATCCATCCGCTGCTCCAGTTCGCCCTTCATCTCCACGCTGCCCAAACCCATCTCCCATCTGGGTGTTACCCTTTTTTCTCTTCTTCACGCAGATTCCTCACATCGCATTCTTTTCCATGCAGATTGCAACTCCTCCAATCCAGCTCTGCGTACGCTCCTCTCTACACGCTCGTCCAAACCTGCAATTGCAAACAAAATTCAATATATATATATATATATATATATATATATATAAACACGCCAATTCCCTTCCCAAGCCACCATTCTTCCTGTGCGTTCCTTCCTATCCTTGCTGCGTCGATCATCGAGCTACCATTCCTTGCTGTCGTTGCCAAATCACCTGCACGCTTTAGCCGTCGAATGCCCTCCAACCTGCATACTAACAACAACAAGCAAACACAAAAAGAAAAAGAGATCAAAAATTATTTTTATGCGTGGTTTAGTTTAGGGTTGGCATGATTAAATTCTTAGGTTAGAGTATTACATACACAAAATTAAAAATTCGATTTTTAACTTTTGATATGGTTAGCATAATTAGTTTTTTTTTAGAATTAGACAAGTTTTTAGTTTTAGATTTATTTCTTTGCAGTTTTAATTTAGAGTTAAATTTTATTTATTTAGGCTTTAGTTTTAATAATGAGAAATTTTTACTTTGGTTTGGTTTTGTCAAAAAATATAGATATAAAAAATCTAGAAGTTGGATTTTTTGTTTAGATTTAAATTAGGTTAGACTTTGATTTTGTTAAGTTAGGTTTTAGATTTTAGAATTAGATTTTTTTTAATATATTTTAATTCTCATCTAGTGTAGAATTAGTTTTTATTTATTAAAACATAAAAAATTAAAAAAAAAATAAAGAAAATATATATAAGAATATATATATAAAAAGGTCCCTTTAGTTAGTTTAGTTTAGAAATAGTTTAAGTTTCATTTTTTTGTAAGACTTCAGTTTTGTTTTATTTAAGAAAAAATAATAATAATAATAAAAAAAAAAAATAATATTTAAAAAATTAAAAAATTTTGAAAAGCTTAACTAAAAAAATTGAAAATTCATTTTTTTGGAGTTTCTTGTGGTATTTATGTTCCATTTCTCTATAGCTAAATGCATTTAAATGTTTATTTACAAGTTGGCTATATGAAAGTGGTAGCTGGTCAGCGTTTAAATTTTGTGATCGCTTAAAGGATTTAATCTTTTAAAATTTAATTGCTAGATCATTATTAAAGCGTGAAGTTTATTGAATAGCTTGTATCGCTTGGGATTTTCGATGATAAATGATTGTTTTACAAGGTTCATATTTCTGCAATATTCAATAAATAATCATTTAATCATTAGCTCCATAAGGCACTGGTACATTAATTTCTAAATCAATCAAGTGCTAAATCGCCTTGTTCTGTCTCCCAACCCAACTGGTCCACAGTTGGTCTTCATCATCCCATAGGGTCTACTCGCTTTAACCGTGGGAGACGGCTTAAACGGAGAGATCAGGGATCAGCCCCCACTCTGAGCGTTGTCGTGACAATCTGTGTGACAACATTTTTTGGCATCGTTGCCGGGGATACTTTATTCTCGGTGTTTCAATGACTTTTCATCATTCATCGTTCATGTTTCTATCATTCGTTTGAGCCGGCAACACCAACATTTTTTGGTGCCATTGCCGGGGATAGAGTTTTTTTGTCCCTGGCGTTTCAACGACATTCATCTTCTCATTTCTCATCATTCTTGCATCTTTTTCATCTCTCATTTGAGCTGGCAGATTCAACATTTTTTGGCATCATTTGGATCTTTTCATCGCCTTATCTTTCGTCATATCAACAACTACTCTTCAGTTCGTTTCTTGTTTGGGTGGCGACTCCATTTCTTTTATTTTTCCCAGGCAAGAAGCCTCCCTCATATCTGCTTGTTTGTTGCTTTTTGGATCCTAGAATTAGATTCATTGTTCAAGTGGCAACTCCACTTCTTTCATCTATTGATTTTCTTGAGCAAAGATCTCATTCTATCATCCATTTGGTCCCTCGTTATTCATCATGGATTATTTGTTTAAACCATGTCATTTTACTGATAATCTCGATGATTTTCCGAAAGAGGCCATTTCTAAATTATTTTTGTTCTAAGGTGGTGATTCAGTGGCTGATAGAAAGCATTTAAACAAGTTTACTTGTGTAATGATCATATATTGTAGACTTCCTCAATATAATCATGAAGATGTCAAAATGTGTCTATTTGTCCATTCTTTAAAGGGTGATGCTTTGAACTTGTTTAATAATTGTCCTAAAGATTCTTTCACTTCTTTACAAGACATTGTCGATGCTTTTAAAGATAGATATGGTCATCCAGATAGCTCGCCTTGTGCCCTAAAATTGTGCAACGGAATGAAAGTAATCTTATAAAAGGTCCAGCTGTCGATGAAAGATTTCAAGACAATTCTTCATATCAAAATGTGCTATCCACCTGTACCATTGCAGATCAAATCCATGATAGTGGAAAAGCAGGGACAAATTATAAAAATAGTGTTGACAATGAAAAGGAAAATCATAAGCAAATTATACAAGAACTAATGCGGCAGGTAAAAAATATGGAGATCAATCAAACTAATTACGCCAATGATGTGAGAACTTTATAAGCCCACCTGGAAAAACGCAATAGGGAAATGGAGATCATGCAAAATCAGCATGCTAAGGAAATTGAGGCCATGAAGACTAATCATGACACAAAAATTAGTTTTATGCAAAGCAAGTTATCAGGCTTAGAGGAAAATATGACGACCATGAAAGCTAATCATGATAGGGAAATTAATTCTTTGCAAAATAAGTTATTGACTATGGAAGAAGACCATGCCAGGGAAATCAGTGCTATGAAGGTTGAACACTCTAGTCAGATAGATGCCATTAAAATACAGGTTCAGAACTTTCAACAGCTGTCAGAGGATGAAAGAAACCAGGGAACGTCAATAGATCAGGAGCCTCCTTATCTGTTACAGCAAGCTCCATCTTATTATGAGGTCCTTTGTTCCAATGAAAAGTGAATAATTGAAGGTGACCTGGATAAAAGGGAAATTAATAATCAGGTTGATGCTCACACGGTTAATCCACCAGTCATAGAAGATCAAGTTATAACTCATGGGACCTGTGAGATTGATCCATCATCCTTGGCAGAGCAGATGCAGAATGAAGAAAGACATGTCACGCATATCTTACATACTTCATCTGAAAGCTTTGAAGCAGAAAGTTCCACGTCATCAGTGATACAGCTTGCCACGAAGAAAAAGCGCAAGAAAAAGAAAACGAGAAGAAGATTTGATGCATCAGACAGCTGCAAGCAGCTTGATTTTCGGATAGGGAAAAGTCCTACTGTATGCAAAATTGGACATGGCACATCCGCAAGCAGTTGACAGATTTCCCTGAAAGCAGGCAAATGCTTAGTATACACTATATTGAACACATCTGATGCCATGGTGCATCCTCTGTATTTCTAACCCTACTCCTTGTTTTTTCGGCATTTTATTTCTGTTTTAGGATTAGATTTACTTTTCTTGTTTCTAGATAGTTAATAAATGAAGAGCTTATATCTTTCATGTGCTTAATGTTATATGATGATTTTTTGGACGGACGTTACTTATATTTTGTTGTGTGTTGCATGGATGCAGATTCTGGATTCTCACATTCCTACAGTGCAGCGACGTGTCCCCAAGTAGAGCCAGATGTTGACCACTACGTGTCAACTACCCATAGCAGTACACCCCCTTTTCTTCGCAAAAGGGATAGTGCTTGATCGATATGTCCGTGCCATTCGACAGTCATTGTCGACCTGATTATATTATATTGTAAACCCAGTCTGCATGTGTAAATTGTAAATAATCTTAGCAGATCTGAGTTTTGTATGTAAATTGCCTAGGTGGACCTATTTTTCTAGTGATAATCTACGTTCCGGAAGGTTTTTTGTCTCACCAATCCATGATCGGCAGAGTTGTCCTTCAGCTTGACCCCAAAGCTGGAATGAATTTTGTCATTAGAATCTTAGAGGTATTCTAGTGTGTTGATCTGCTAGATTATATTTGTGTCGCAAGACTGGTTGGTCTATGAGGGTTTATGTCAAATGGGTTTTCCCCCTTGAGATGTAAAATTGTAAAGTTCATAATGTAAAGTGTCTTGAGGGTTAGGAAATGTTTTAATCCCCCTCATAAGTCCTAAGTCCTAGCTCCTTGGTGATTTTTCCAAAGGTTAAGTTCGAGGATCCAATATAATATAATTAAAAAAATAAATTAAATAAAAATAATAATAAATTTTTTTTTTTAAGAAGATTAAAAAATAAAAATAAAATAAAATAAAATTTAAAAATAAATAAATAATAAAATAATATAAGTCAAAGTTTTGAGTAAATAAATGCAGAATTTTAATTTTTTAAAATGCATTTAAAAATTCAACGGATGAGATTAAAAGGGATTTTGATCCTCATCGACGGTCGAGATCATTTTGACATGGATCACTCGAACTAGCCGTTGGGAAATTTTCCTTTAAATAGGGTGTCTGGGGTCATTTTCAGATTGGATCTTAGAGTCTGGTGCTAAAGAAAGCTCTCTTGTAGTCATTTTTTATCCAATAAAGGAAGACTTTGGGGTTGAAAATCTTGCTAGTGTTACTCTTCTGGAAATACTGTAAGATGTTTTATTTTTCTACATAATTTTATTTTCAGCCATTGATAATAGCTTGATGAAGATTGATCTAGGCACAGGTATCTTGTCTGATCTCTGGGGTTCGAATGATAATTTAAATTCTGAAATATAATTGCAGGTATCTCCATTTGATCTGGATTTCACTATTGTTTTCTCCCTCTATGTTAATGGTTGATTTTAAGCTGTGCAGGAAATCATAGTTTTGAGTTTACTGGGCGTTAGGGGAAGTTCTCGGCTGAACCAGCCAACTCCCGGATTGCATTTTCTGAAAGAGCCCAGCCAGTTCTTGATCCTGGGCTTATCATTTGAAATTTTTTTCTGAATGCATTAAGAGTTTTCTGAAGTATCTCACATTAAATTTAAATTCTGAAAATATTACTGTGGATTATTGACAAATCTGGCTGCTTAAGAGTCGAAAATCTGTAAACACTGTAATTATTTAGCTGATTTAAGGCTTTCAGTTTTGTTTCTGGAACATTTCACTTCTCGGTGTTCCATTTTTGCCATTTGCAGGTTGCAGGTGCAGATCTTAAAAAAATTTCGGGGTTTTCATTAGACAAATCTGAATGTAGGGCAATTTAAAATTTACTAGAGATTTGCAGGTTCTTTCTGAAAAATTTCAAGGGTTTGATCAGCTATCAGATGTTGCTCAGGGATTTATTGTATTACAAGAGCATTTTGATTTTATTTTTTTTAGGGCAAACTGCGTCCATAACCATGCAGCCCTCAGCAGCTGCTCCAAATCTGCGTTCTGTTTTCTATATTTCCGCAGCCATCCACTTCTCCCATCGTTTCTCCTCTTTTCTCTTGCATATTCCTCACGCAACTCCTATTCGACTGCTCCATCTGCTCTCCACGTCCTCAGATCCACAGCTGTATTCATTTTTTCCTTTGTCCGCAGCTTGCTCACCAGCGTTTTTGATCTGCTCTTCATCTCCCTGCTTGTCTACGTAGCTCCCTCACATCACATTCTACTGCTGCCTTTCCCTCAAAACTCCACGCATCCCTCCGTACCCATCCAACCAGCGCCATCGACTTGCCTTCTGCTTGCGTGCAGTCTCCCCTGTCTACGCAGCCCTTCTTCAACCTGCATTTCCATCCATCCGCTGCTCCAGTTCGCCCTTCATCTCCATGCTGCCCAAACCCGTCTCCCATCTGCGTGTTTCCCTTTTTTCTCTTCTTCACGCGGATTCCTCACATCGCATTCTTTTCCACGCAGATTGCAACTCCTCCAATCCAGCTCTGTGTACGCTCGTCCAAACCTGCAATTGCAAACAAAATTCAAAATATATATATATATATAAAACGCAGTTCCCTTCCCAAGCCACCATTCTTCCTGTGTGTTCCTTCCTATCCTTGTTGCGTCTATCATCGAGCTACCATTCCCTGCTGTCGTTGCCAAATCACCTGCACGCTTCCGCCGTCGAACGCCCTCCAACCTGCATACTAACAACAACAAGTGAACACAAAAAAAGCGATCGAAAATTATTTTTATGCGTGGTTTAGTTTAGGGTTGACATGATTAAATTCTTAGGTTAGAGTATTACATACACAAAATTAAAAATTCGATTTTTACCTTTTGATATAGTTAGCATAATTAGTTTTTTTTTAGAATTAGATAAGCTTTTAGTTTTAGATTTATTTCTTTGCAGTTTTAATTTAGAGTTAAATTTTATTTATTTAGGCTTTAGTTTTAATAATGAGAAATTTTTACTTTGGTTTGGTTTTGTCAAAAAATATAAATATAAAAAATCTAGAAGTTGGATTTTTTGTTTAGATTTAAATTAGATTAGACTTTGATTTTGTTAAGTTAGATTTTAGATTTTAGAATTAGATTTTTTTAATATATTTTAATTCTCATCTAGTTTAGAATTAGTTTTATTTCATTTAAAACCATAAAAAAAAATAAAAATAAGAAAATATATATAAAAGGTCCCTTTACTTTAGTTTAGTTTAGAATAGTTTTAAGTTTCATTTATTTTAGTAAGACTTCAGTTTTGTTTTATTTTTGGAAAATTAAAAAGAAAAAAAAAAATTGAAAAGCTTAACTAAAAGAATTGAAAATTCATTTTTTTGGAGTTTCTTGTGGTATTTATGTTCCATTTCTCTATAGCTAAATGCATTTAAATGTTTATTTACAAGTTGGCTATATGAAAGTGGTAGCTGGTCAACATTTAAATTTTGTGATGGCTTAAAGCATTTAATCTTTTAAAATTTAATTGTTGGATCATTATTAAAGCGTGAAGTTTATTGAATAGCTTGTATCACTTGGGATTTTCGATGATAAATGATTGTTTTACAAGGTTCATATTTCTGCAATATTCAATAAATAATCATTTAATCATTAGCTCCATAAGGCACTGGTACATTAATTTCTAAATCAATCAAGTGCTAAATTGCCTTGTTCTGTCTCCCAACCCAACTGGTCCACAGTTGGTCTTCATCATCCCATAGGGTCTACCCCCTTTAGCGGCTTAAACGAAGAGATCGGGGATCAGGGTGACAGCCCCTGGTCTGAGTGTTGTTGCAACAATCTGTGCGACAACACAGTGGAACATAAAGGAACAATAGAAGAAAAACATTCACACATAGAGACTCCGGGATTGGCCAAAGAACAGGGAAAAACCCACTATGGGAAAACCCTTTCAAATTCTTTTTCTTATTAGATTGTCATTGAATGATTCAACAAAAGAGAGTACAATGATCCATATCTTCAATCATAAACCTATCTAGCAAAATCAACTAAACAACATCCATGAGATGAGCTTAGCAATGCTAATACTCAAAACCCTTATTCAGAAGCCTATAATGCACTGTCATTGTCTGCGGTCAATGAGCAAAAACTTCAGTCAACTAAAAATCAAATCCTAGAGTCCAGTTGCATGGAGAGAGTGTCATGCATACGATTGAAACCCTCTAGTCGCATGCATATGCCTGCATCCTAGTGACTACAGTGAAAACTTCACTTTGACAAGCCTGCGATTGTGATCAAAAACCCCAGAAACACGTGTGGGCTTCAGGCCCTGCAATTTCACCTTCGTGTGAACTAATCCTCTGTGGACGAGCTTCAGACCTGTGCGAGACAAAACCAAGAAAGAGTATAGAAGAATGTCTCATGATGATGTCCAAATGAGATTGAGGTCACTTGTATTTATAGCCTTCCAAGGGTGTCCAATGTTCTTTAGGGTCAACCTGATCAAATATGCGCATGTGGGCTTTAATTCAAAAATACACTTTCCTTTGTCCAAATTGAGTGCTTCAATAGTCAAAATTGGTTCTCTCGAAAAGAGGAATCTCATCCCATGGTTGGAATTTGTCACTAAGCTACTAAAATAACACTCCCTCTCAGCTAGGGAGAAATTCCAACTCCATCATATAATCATCATAAATATCCTGTCATCAAATCATATCCAATCTCAAGTATCATCATCAAATGTCATCACTGCCCATCTCTTGATTATTCTTGCTTATCTCTTGATTGTCCCTGCTCATATGTTCAACATTCTCGAATCTAAAAGAAGAAGAATTTGATATGGAAGGGGAGCTCAATCTACCACCCTCTATCCATCGGGGAGCCATTACTACCACCCAGAATCACTACCAGTGGGGAGCTCATTGCTACCCGGCAAACATTAGCAGGGAGCCAATTCTACGACCTGCATCAACATCAGAGAGCCTAGCTCAATCCAAAACAACACTAGGGAGCACATCTCAATTTGAAACCACGTTGGGGAGCTTAGTCTCAACCCGGAACCTCACGAGAGAGAAAAAACATCTTCAACCCCATATCGAGCAATAGGTTATATAGGGGAGCACATCTCAACCCATCCTATTGCCTATTGATCTTCCTAGCAATGACCCTCAAGAGTCACATGGTAGAACATTTGCATCATAATCCGAGCTTGGGCGAGATACCCGACTTACCAAAAGGTAAGGATCACAAGCCCTCAAGCTTGCTCAACCCATTGGCCAAACTGGGAGGGAAAATCGCAACAAGCCTAGCTTGTGGGTATGATGCCAACTCGGGTATACTCTGCAAAGACCAAGATTGGGGAGATACCCGATTTGTCGAAATTGACAAGGATCACACACATCCTATAGGTGACAGATAGGGGTGATACCCTATTATCTAAAGATCCCTCAACCCCAGGAGCCCTCCATCTCAATTCCACACCTTGGGAGCTCAAACAGGGGGGAAGAGCTGGCTCAGTGTCCTCGGTCAGTGATGTTTTCTGTAGATTAGAAATATATCATCGTGCTCATATATGGTAATCATCATGTCTCAATAGCAGCAGTCTCCCGTTGGAATCAAATATTATATTAGAAAAAAATATATATATCACAAAAAGGATACCTTGTTCAACGTCCCTCTCATGGAGGTAGCAACCACAAGCCTAAGCTTGTCTCGTATTGCAACAATGTCTTAATATATGAAGGTATCTCAATCCCAACAATATACAGGATTCTCTACCAATCGGATCCCACTCAATGTTATCACAATGTATTTCTTTCATATCTAGAACCTGCTCAAACAACTCTCCAAAGAGCTGCTTCATCCTGCCTCACAACTAGCCATGCTAGCAACTTCGTACTCAACCTCGGTCGTGCTTAAAGCTATGGACTTCTCATCCAAAATATCATGACAAATCCATACTAAGGCAACACATAATTGTGCTTATATCATCAATCATGATCACCATCTGCATCAATACATCTATGCAGTCACATATCATAGAATGAATATCTCAGATCAAAAATTGATCGTCCCATGCAAATATCTCGAAGGGTGCTTGGCTGTAACTCAATGCGTATGAGGTAGCTCAATCATGAATTGACTTAAATTCTATGCAAAACATATACACGGACAAGTGTTCACATGGAACATCAATGCTTCAATTAGCTATCGGGTTCAGCAATATCTATTCATAACTTCTTGAAATTCAATCGGAGTGTCCAAGGATTCGCATTTCCACTTTCCAAAAAACTCTTCAATAGATTCATGGTATAGATTTTCTTTTCCACACTTCAAAAAGTGATTCATCATGCCATGATTCATTATTTCGAGCTTCAGAAGCCAACTCCCTCTTACTTTGATCATCAGAGGCTCATTACCGTCAAAAGTAGACCATTAGCATATAAAACCAAAATCAAAGTCATACCTTGGACCCCTTTTGAAGTAAAGGTTTGGATGGGCACATTTTCCTAGCTTCACTAGATGACTGTCAATGTGGACATATCAGGCACAAAAAGCTTACTTCATACAATGCTTTCTGGAAACATAACACTTTACCAAACCAATATGGCCAGCCTTACATAGATCAATATTGTGCAATCAAATCAACTAAGCTTATCAAAGTTTAGATTCCATATCAAAGCTAATATCAAAATCATCAATATCATTGTAACAAATTCTTTGGATCAAGTGACAAGTAGAGCTCACATCCAAATATCAAGTTATAACTTCATCTATTTCCATGCCAAAAAATTGTCATTTACCAAGATCCTCTTGATCATAATATAAATCATTTTTGTCACTAGATGCAAATGCATACACCAAGGATAAATCATATAGGTTCCATCCAATTATTGTGAGATTACTTCATACTCAATCACAACTGTTTATACTTCAACATTGTGCCAAGGACAATGAGGCCAATACAAAATATATTAGTCACTGAAAGTTACTATGCTCACATAACATTGTCATCAAGGAAACTTATCAGATATCAAGTCAAAACCCTAATTTGTTATCGCAGTAAGTTTAATCAATCCATAACCCAAAAACATATGAAGCATCATGTCAATGTTCTAAAGCATATTTATGAGCTATCAAACATCATGTCATTACTCATCTATAGCCAGATCTTGTCAAACCCTTGCAATCCAATGTCATATACTAGCTTCAACGATCAAATAAAAATGGCATACTAATATGCATATCCCAGTCCCCTGCAAACACGAATTTAGTCAACACATTCACAATCTCTATAATAAGTTAAACAATCAAACTTCCCTGCTCACGGAACTTTCTAATGTCTGTTCCATATATGAATGACTGTCATACTGTTGGTGCATTCTTGATTTTATGCATAAGGCTTTAGTTTTCTAACCTATAGGCATAGCCGCACCCATAGGCTTTCTTCCATGCAGTTGAGAGGCTGAAATCGCATCCTCAAGCTTGCTTTCATGCGGCTGAGTCTTAGAGTAAGGAAAATTGTAACATTCTCACTACAACTTAAATGAATTTTTATGCCCTAACCACAACTTAAATCTTCCAACTGTAATTTTAAACAAGAACTCATCAATTTGATACACAGAGACATACTTAGATTCCGAGTTTGAAGTTGATCCCGCGATGTTGTAGCTCCAATATGCTCCCATTACAAAATGGCCTAAACCTCCCAGCCAAACTGGGCACAATCTTTGTACCTAGCTCCAAAATCCTTCCAACTTGAAGTAATTTGTCCCCCATGCCCAAAAGTCCCAAGAACAACTGCTCAATTTTCCTTACTATCTATCATGTTCTTCCCATTCCCTTCTCTCTATCTTTTGGTAAGAATCCCCTTCTGTCCTCCTCCATTCTCTTATAATATCTCCCTTTCACCATCTTTCACATAAGGGCTTTGATTCAATCATAGGTGGAGCGTACTCCCGCGTCTAGGGTGCTCCACCTTTTATGTTAGAGGCAGTCATATGTTAGGTAGATAGGATTATTCATTTAATACTTCCCTCACGTTTGAGTGATTTTCCTTTTTAATATTAAATTTAAAATTTATTCAATTAATTTCTTTGTAGTTCTTTTATAGTTAGTTCCTTTATATTAATAATCTAATTTTTCCAGAACATTAAAGATTTATATAATTATTTCATTTTATTCTTATTGCTTTATCTTTATACTTTTTTCTTATTTATTCTTTATTCTCTTCTAACCTATCTTACTTATTCTATATATATATTCATTACATTTTCTACTTGCGATTCTCCTTATAATTCATCTTCCTTATTATCATTTATCTTATTTCCTTAACATTTTATTTCATGTATAATAAACACAATATATATACTTTTCTTTTAGTTACTAAAATCCCTTGTAATTATATATATTTTGAATAATATACTAGCAATATTAATATGGTGGTATAATCAAGTGTTTCATAAATACGTTGGTATCTACTTACCACTTAGATAATTAATTCATTACCTTATACTTGGGTATTTCCCAAATTAGTTAGTACGTTCACTAAAGGCGTGCATGCGATACATGCATATGTAGCTATCATATGCATGCTAATATTTCCATGTTCTTGATAATTTGAAGTGGGTCATTACATACACCCCTCCTTCAGGAAACTTCGTCCTGAAGTTTTGGTTTATGTAGTGAATCAATAGTTATTTAGTGATTAGTATAATTATGTAGGATTTGTACTTTGTACATTTATTGCTTTACAATCTTAATAGTCATACCCTGCCCCTGCCGGGTTCCTAAGCTATTCTAGAATCACCTTATCCTTCCTAATCTCTTCCGCTCCCATCCTCCGTTCTCTACTGGAGTATGCCATGGTGTCAGCTATACTGATCTAACTATTCATAGGCTCTAAGGATAACAACGTCGACTATATCAACTTGATTTTCCAGTAGGCATCCCACAGTCATCATCACATGTCTAGGGGAGCGTGATTCACACAGTCCTCCCATGACTCCAGGTTTTGGAGGATAAACGATGGGCAATACCTCCACGCCTCCTTCCGGGTTGACCCTATCATGAAATCTTATTGAGCCTTAATTGTTTTTGGGACTTTTGTCATCATGTGGTCACTTGGTAATGATGTTATCTGCAATGTAAACACTTGTCCATACATCATAACACATATATCCATATATTCAAAATAAAAAATTTCTGTATAATTCATACATGTTGTTATCTACGGTCATATCCAACTCATAATATTAACTTTCATATTAACATGTAATTATTCTTTTATTTCTATCTCATTAATCATATCGATATGCATAAATGAAACAAAACTATAGATATCTGTTAAGTTATGGTATGTTCTATGCTTATAACAGTTTACTTCTTTTTCTTATTATATTCCACAGATTAGCAATTACATGTACATAAAGTAAAGTGCAGATAGAACATAAACGATCGACAGAAACAAGCCAGACAAGAGACACAGATGTGGGGCTAGCTAGGGGACAAACCCCACAATGTGTGGGGAAACCCTTTGATCAAATCTTCTTTTATCTTCAATAATTCAGCAGAGAGAAATTGTGCAATAAATCTGATTCATATCAGTAGTAGCAAACCCTAGATCAGCAGCATCAACATTAGCGGCTTCATTATCAAACTAGGGCAAACGATATCTCACAAACCGACTGTCGGATCGGCTTGATTCCACCACCAAAAGTTGCGGCTTCAAGAGGAGGTTCATATGAACCTACAGTGCAGTTTAGATGAGGAGATCTTCTAGTCCACACAGGTCAATCTTTACTTCTGCAGTTGCAACTTCAGTTTCAGCAGTTTCCGGCTTCAAACTAGGGCAGGCGATATCTTGCAAACCGTTCGTCGGATTGACTTCATTCCACCACCAAAAGTTGCGGCTTTCAGAGGAGATCTAGATGGACCTACAACGCAGTTCTAAAGATGAGATCTTCTAGGCCACGCAAGTGAATCTTTACTTCTGCAGTTGCAGCTTCAGTTTCAGCAGTTTCCGGCTTCACATGTGTGAGAGAGAGACCCTTTTCTGCACAGTAGAGAAGAGACTCATTTCTGCGCAGTAGATAGAGAGAGATGTGATCAGATGAGTGAGTCCAAATGAGAAAAAGTCCTCTTATATTTATACACAACGTTGGTGGGTGAATAGATGCGACTGTTGGGCTTCTGAGCCTACATGAGTTGTAGGTCGGCTTGATAATAATTCCATAATCAAAATAAATTCATATCTCCATGAATACTTATCGGAATCCGATGATCTTTATATCAATCCTACACCTCTCGACGAGAGGAATCTAATAAAAATATTATCAGCCATGAATAAGATGACCCACATGAAGTTTTGCCCTGGTTGCCAATTTTAACAGGCATCTAAGATAAGAGTAGTCATAGAGGACCGATATTCTTTGAGGACTAGGAATCCAAGATAAGAAAAGTCTTGTTGGAACATACTTTGAGAGAACCCGGGTGGGGTATGTTCCAAGAGAGACAATGATGAGGGTGTCTATAAATCATTGATCTCACCAGCATTATGCTCTAATCTTGTGGAGAGATAGAGTTGTTAGTCAAGGTCTTAATATGTGACAATGTTGAATGATATGATGTTATACAGATGGGTTACCAATCCGACTCATCTTATGAGAATTCTTCAGATTGAGAATGTCCAAGTACCTTGTATGGATTATGAAAATCTCCCTAGTTAAGAGGGAGTGTTGAAATATGTAACTAGGTTCGGTCTTCATAATGGCATATGTAATCATGATTTTATGTATTTAATGAAAAGAGAAAGATAAATTTATTATTTTCGTTCTTGAGGCATGGGTTTCATGCTCAAGGGAACTTTATTTTTAGTTCAAGCACCCATTGAGTGCTTCTAGGTTTGTCATAAAGTCAATTGAGTCATTGTCATGTATTGAAGACCCATTTGGGCATGTTACATATTGCAAAGAAAAAATTATTGAGTCAAAATAGAGTCAAAAGACCCTCCAAGACCTCGTCATTACACAAAGATCAAGTTGGCCTACATGAAGGGACAAGTCAGCCTCAAGATAGCAATTCGTACCCCTCACAAGCCTATAAATAAGAAAGAATTCGACCTCATTTGCACACTCACTCAAGCAAGTTCGATCTCCTCAAGATAGAAGCTGGAAAAGGACGAAGAAGAAGAAGAAGATCAAGATCGAAGTTTTTGGGCTTTTCTCTCTCTCGCTTTCGTTAGGGTTTCTCCAGTTTCTAGGATAGACGAAATTTTGAAGTTGTGAAGCTACCTCTAGATCGAAGTTGTGAAGTTGCTAGGCCGAAACCGCTGAAGTTGCATCAAGGTCGAAGTTGTGAAGCTGCTAGGTCAAAGGTGCTAAAACTGCTAGGTCGAAGTTTTTGAAGCTACTAGGTCAAAGTTGCAAAAATTGTTGAGGGGGTCGAAGTTGTTGGAGAAGTTGCTAGAAGGTCAAAGTTTGTTGCTAGAAGTTGTGTAAGGAAAGCTCATCAAGAAGTAAGGACGACTTGGTCTTGGAGGGTCTTGGTCAAGGGTCATAGGTCTTGGAATTTGTCAATTGAAGTTCTATAAGAAGGGGAGGATTTTGACGGGTTTGCCTCTCAGTTGGAGAGGTTTTGGCCCTAGTTGATCACCTATATCTTGTGTCCTATTGTCTCATTGTTCTTTCTGATTTGGTAGTTGTTTGATGATAGAGAACACTAATAATAATAAAGGAAAGAAGAAGTTAATCAAGTAAAGTAAAAATACATCACAACCAGTTATCAAAGTAAGAGAAATCACCTACACTTGTTGCCCCCTAGATTTATCAACACTAATGAGGTTCGAACCACTCTCAAACATCTTGCAACAATTAATGGTAATGTTAAAAATTTAAGTTTCAATTTTGCTTTAAGAATTTAATATCATCATTAATTATCAAGGTCACAGACTCCTCAAAGATCTATACTCTATCTTTTTTCTATCTTTATGGGTTGTTGGAAAAAAAATTTGGGGGGAACACCTAGGGGTCCCCTTTTCGAGGGACAGGGGCGCCTAGATGTCCCCCTTTTCAGTAACACATTAGAGAAACATTTCCCCGTGTGTTTCCCCAAGTTTCCTCCAAAGGGGTATATGCTGAAACACTTCCCTAGGTGCCCCAATTCCCCGAAGCATGGAAACGTCGGGGACACGCACCCCGACCTGGGGGATGTGTCCCCACAGAACACTGTTAAATTATGAATCTACACTATTTATGTTGACCATCAATTGTCTCTCATAGTGCCAGTTTTAAATTATAATAAATAACAATCTTCATTGATTTTTATTTCAATGGTAGCAAGTCTGTTATGGATTGGTCACCTTTTACCTAAACGTGCCTTCCTCCATTTTGTTGGAACTGCCCATCCATGCCAACCACGGTGTGTGGATTTCATTTGAACATTTGCCTCTAGTCATTGCCAAATTGGTCAATTTTATGCTTGCTTATGTCTCCACCCAATGAAACAAGGGTTGTAATATTTGTCCCAACAATGCAAGGAGGCACTTTGTCACGCCCCTCAAAACCTTGTTGTTTCGACTTTTAAGGACCTTGGCTCTTTGCCACATGGTGTTACTATTAATTTATTAGTGTTATTTTCAATGAATTAACCTTTTGGTTATGCGTGAGAGTGATTGTGCATATACCACGGTGGCATTATAAGAGGACCTTTTAGAGGAAACAAGTGGTCCCTGATTGGCACTGTACAAATTTCAAGAAATTGCTAATTAAGGCAAACTCAAAATTTTCACCTCTAACTTGAGGTTCCCCAGATCTATTTCTTGTGGACTTTCAGCCATATGGCTAATTTGAAATATACATTATGGCAATATAATAATATATATTTCACTTTTGTCCAGCCTATTGCACAAAATCTAGCAGATCAAGTGCAAAGCCCCACTAGGTGGAACGAGACCTTATGGTAACAAAAGAAAGGGTTGCTACTATCACATCAGCAACCTTTCTCGTGCTCTTTAGTGGGGTATTTGCCCACAAGGGAGGCTTCCCTAGATAACCTAAAGGATACTCCTATAAAGCAGGGGTACCCGAACGCAAGGGTGGGGTTCTTGTACCCGTACCCGATTCTCGCACCTAAGCACTGGAGACCGAACCCTTCCAAACCTAGTTCAGGTATGGAGAACCCTATACTCTGAAAAATAAAAAGGGGTTCTTCCTTTGTGACGGGTACTCAATACCCCATAAAAGGGTGTGTGGTTCCCAAAAAACGGGTATGCGGAGGGTACGCCTACTTAGTTCCTCAACTTGTGAGAGGAATTGGAGCACATATGCTTTCATCCATTCAATGAAGAGAAACAAGTTGGGATCAAAGAAGGCTAAGAATTTAGCCTACATTCATAGCACACTTTGTCTCATATCTAGGAAAGACACAGGGTACAAGGAGGGTCCTTTCAAGAGATGGGAGCAATACACAAATGATGTTGCATGTGTGAACGAGGAGATACAACTAGATGGTCTTATTGAGCTACCTCCAATTGGTATGGATGAGCAGGAGCCTCCAGATAAGAATGATCCCTCTCTAGAGAACTTGTTCACTGATGAGCTTAGTGATGTTGATCATGATGACATGGATGTTGATGAGTGATGCATGGGTTGAGGAAGCCAAATCAATTATCTTGAGACTTGTTCATTGTTCAATTTCACATTTTTTGGGAATTTTCTATTTCATGTGTGGAAATGCCTTAAGGAAAATTTTGAATGCACTATGACAATGGAGTCCTAGACATATAATATATATCTATTATCATGATTCATATCTCTCTGCATATTAAATTTGAATTTCAATGTGAATGTTCAATGTTTTTCTTGTTGTAAAATGGAAAATTTCAAAATTGAAAATTCATAATTTGAGTTTCATAATTCAAATTGCATATATATTATTAATTATATTATAATATATATATAATATATATAAACTACAATATAGTATATACCCTCGACAAACCCACGCACCTTGTTTCAAAAAGTGACGTACCCATACCCATACCCAAAGCCGTGTTTCCTAGCAACTTAGGGATATTCTAATACTATGGCTCAAGGTGGTGGGTAAGAGGTCTATAATACAGGATAGAGCACCAGCAAAGCCTAAAAAGGCCTAGATATTCTATTCCACAACATAATTATGTTGAGAAACCAAGTACTAGATAGTTTAATCCCTGATTCCTCTTTCTTGACAATTACTTGTGAATGTTAGTTGTCTTCTTATGAATTTATGTTCTTTTCATCAAACAATTATACAAAACTTCAAAGCATAAAGATCACAAAGAGACAAAGAACACTAGCAATTAGGCTCCAAGCCAGGGCAAAACCCCACAAGGGGAAAACCCAACAATCCTCTTATAGAATAAGATCAAAATGAGATATCCAAGACCCAAGACCAAGACTGCCACAAAGATCCCTAGTCAGCTCTCCTCCAAGTCACCTCCAATAAGTCAAAGTCAACAAAAGACAATGCTAGTCAAATCTCTGAAATCTGGTCAAACCACAGAAAATTTCAGTTCTGCAATAGAGGTTGAATTTCGACCCTATAACAGCCTTAGAAAACCCGCAAAAACTTCGCACATGTGAGCAGAACTAGGGCAAGAAACTCTTCTTCTCTCTCTCCTTTGACTCTCTTCTCTCTCTTTGACTTTGGTTGATTTTTCTTCTTGTTCTTGCACAGAAACTGATGTTATGCGTTGAGTGAATGAATGATCTTCCAAGAGGTCGAAGTGTATTGTATTTATAATTGTCCAGGAGGGTCGAATGGATGCCACATAGGCCGACTTGTCCAAGGAGGGTCGACTTGGTCTTGTGTTGACTCTTTGACTCAAAAATGAAATTATTTTTCTTTTCTCTACAAAAAGTCCAAACGGGACTTGACTCTAATACATATCTTTTGACTCATAATAAATTCTTTTTTATTCAATTGACTCTATAAGCATGAAGAACATGCTTTTGACCAAAAATAAAAATAATAATAATGGATATAATAAAATAGATCAATGATAAAAAATACATTTTATTACATTATGAAGACCAACACTAGTTACATTTTTCAACAAATTACTCTATTCCTAAACCAAAGATATGGTTGTTACAAGCAGTGTTGATAATATCAGCGATATTTTGCGAAATATCGCGAATATCGCGAGATTTTCAAGGAAATGAAATTTTGGCAAGTAAATATCATGATATTTTTACCTGTGAAAATATCGGTATATTTTCAAAATCTCAGCAAAGTATTGCCAAAATATCAAACAACGATGGTAAATATCGTCAAGCGCATGTGGTCGTGGCTACAAAAGCAATTTTCTTGGTTTATTTGGTCATTTTGCTTTGTTGGTCTTGGAGAAGGAAGGGGAAGAGCTTTATGGTGGTTTTCAAGAAAGGATTGAGGACCAAACAACCATTATCATCAACAACCAAAAGAAAATTGTGGATCAAAGATTCAAGATCAGTGAGACAAACTTTATTTCTTCCATTAACAGGTATTATTTTAAAAACCCCTATGTTAATGATTTTTTTCATAGATTTAGGCTTATGCTTGCTCACATCTTTGCCTACCAACATTTTGCTTCTTTGTATTTTTGTCATTTGCTATGATTTTCATGCCCATGAACATTGCAAGGGTTTTCTCCATATTTATCCAGCAAGTTTCATTTTTTTTTAACTTTCTTATGCATCCTCTCATTGCCATTTTTCATTGCAAATAATGTAGTAAAAAATGATTCTTTAAAATGAGGTGGCGGTTATTTTTTGCGTATGGGGGTTTACTGCCAATTTTTTTATCTTTTTGGTGCCCTAGGTTTGAATTTTAAGTGTTGGTGTTGCCCATTAATCCACTACAAATATGCCAAAGCCCTTGGACCCATTTTGGCAGTATGGGGAACCTTATGGTGGGACAAATTGGGTATATCTCAAATATAAATTGTGTGGGGACACAATGACAGGAGGGGTTACGCGATTGAAATACCATCTGGCAAGACTCCCTGGACATGATGTTGGGCTATGTAAGGAGTCTAGCGTGAACCTTATAAGAGTTGCACTTAAAGCATTTGAGTAAAAAAACAGTAAGAAAGAAGAGGCAGTTATGAACAAGGCCGAACGTGTAGGCAAATCTTCAGGGATCCGGATATCTGCTTCAGATATTGAGCTTGAGGGTAGTGGGAGGGGCTCCACAGCGTCACCTGTTGATGTTACTGGGAGTGGGAGGTCATCATTTTTTGTTCCACGAACCGGACGTGGAGCACAACCTTCCATAAAGTCAATTGTTAAAAAAAAAAAAAAAGAGAAGCAAGAAGCAAATAGAGTTATGGGGAGGTGCCCTTTTTGGAGTGACTTACCTCTCAGCATCACCAAAAACAATCCATTTTGGTAGTCGATGTGTGATGTTGTGGGCCCAGGGTACAAAAGTGCTACATAGTTTGGGGGGGCAATCCTTCAAGCAGAAAGGCAGGACATCAACTCTAGATTGGTAGAGTTGAAGCAGACACGGGAGGTGCCTGGATGCACAATGATGTCTAATGGCTGGATAGATAGGAAGGGTAGGATCCTTCTAAATTTCTTGGTACATTGTCCTAAAGGTACCATGTTTATTAAATCAATGGATGCACCAACACATATACAAATGCAACATTGCTATGTGAATTGTTAGATGGGTTTGTCAAAGAGATTGGTGTGCAGAATGTGGTGTAAGGCATAACAGATAATACAGCTAATTATGTAGTTGTTGGAAGGATGCTTATGGACAGGCATCGCACATTGTTCTGGACTCCATGTGCAACACATTGTATCGATTTGTTGCTTGAGGATATGGGGAAAGTCTACTTCATCAAATAGGTGTTTGATATGGCTAGGAGCATGCCCAACTTTATATATAACCATGCTTTTGTTCTTAGCCTCATAAGGAGATGCACAAGAAACAGGGAGTTGTGGCATCCTGAAATCACACATTTTGCCACCAACTTTATTACTCTTCAATATTTGTTTCATGTTAGTTTCAGTTGAAGCAAATGTTTGTTTCTAATGAGTGGCGTGATTGTAGATACAACAGGAGACAAGATGGGAGAGCCATTGCAAAAATCGTGTACACTAACACATTTTGGCAAGGAATAGAAAAAGTGTGCTTACATAGTGAACTTGTAGTAAAGGTTCTGAGATTGGTAGATGGGGATAAGTTTGCAATGGCTTATTTGCATGAGGCCATGGATAGGGCCAAGGAGACCATTTGTTCTTATTCTGTAGGCAAGGGTTCCCTTGGGTTTTAATTGGCATAGAATGTTATGGGACGTAATTGATAGTCGGTGAACAGGGACGCTTCATCAATCCATTCATGCAACAACACTTTTCCTCAACTCTGCATATTCATACAAATGCGGCTTTGATTTTGATGGCAAGGTGATGGAAGGGCTCCATAGTTGTATTCATAGGATGGCACCTAATCCCAAGCTTCACAACAAAATCAATCGTGAGATACATATGTATCAAGATGGTGTTGGCTTATTTGGCTTTGATGATGTTATTCGTGAAAAGTCCCTCTTCATGCCACGTAAGTGACCAGTCATGACTCATTAGAATTTTCAGTTTAATAGTTTATAATTCTAGATTTTTAAAATTCAATTATGTTTTATTTGAAAGTTTAATTATGCTTCAAGTTCTTAACTTTTAAGTTTCATTGTTTTGTTGTAGATGTTTGGTGGCGAAGCTATGGTGCAAGGGCACCAAATTTGCAAAAATTGGCCATGAGATTCCTGAGTCAGAGCTATAACTCTTCAGGGAGTGAGCATTGCTACTGCTAAAACTAGCAGGGGGTCCTAGAGGGGTACTTGCTAGGTCAAGAGCAACAATGAAGCTAAAGCCCACATTCACCACAGCTAAAGCTTCCTACTCTTTACGGACTTTCACCGATGGGAGGAGACTTGATATATATAGAGAATCACTTATGAAGGATAGATCAACTAGGATGGATGTGAAGTGATCTCGGTGACCCTTTCCTAGGAGAGACTCAAGAGTGGGACTTGCTTGCTTTTTAAGCAAGGTGCAAGGTTCTCTAGGATAGGGGAATAGGGATTTGAGGGCTTGGCTTAGGGAATGTGACTTGTAAAAGAGCTTCCTAAACCCTAAAATCCTTGTGGAACTTGATTTCCTAAGTGGTTTTCGAAGAGTTGACTTTGAAGATACGGGACCACACAAGACCAAGTGGACCCAGCCTACAAAGAGCACTTACATATCTCAGATACAAAGATTAAAAAACTTAAAAGAGGGAAATAAAGATTTGGAAGAAGACAGTCCAGGGGTTTATTAACTAAAGTTATGTGAAACTTGTGGGAGCTCAGATGACCCTACCTTGGAATAGTACTTTTTGGGCTCGAGCAACAAGACCCTAGGCTCCAGAGATCATGGATGCAGCCAAAGTTTCTTAGACACCAACTCCAGCATGGTAACAGCTACTAGTACTATGGGTTTCATTATCATTTTTGTAAATACAGAATATATTTAGTATGTAATGGAATACTATAAACCTTAGCTCCAGAATTTCGTGATTTGTCAAGGGGTAACCACTATTTTTATTGATTTTGTCTCACTGGGAGGGTTTTTGTAGTAAATTGTAATTTTGAAAGGTCAGTGTTATCGGTCAACACAACAACAGTAGATAGCAGGAAACTTGAGTATCGTATAGTTTGTGGCCCTATAGGTGCAGCCGAAGGGCATTGTAATTCTACTGTAATATAATTAAAATTTCCTTTTTCTGCATTTGGAGAATAATTGTAACCTTGTGATTAATGTGATCTGCCTATAAGCCTTAAGGTGTTTTTCATTAATGTAGTAAAGCTGAGGTGATGTAATTCAAACCACTACTTGTGGGGTTGTGGCAGAGATGTCCACAAGTTTCATGATCTTTACCAGAGAAATAAATAAAAATGAAATGTTAAAACTATCCCAACTAGGTGCAAGTCAGGTAGGAAGACCAACCTGGCGTGGGTTTGGCCTCAGGCATTAATATGTAATGGGGGATTTCTCCTAAGATGCAATTTTGTTTTCATTGCTGTTTTTTCCACATTATACTTAAGAGTTCAACACCTCAATCTCCACATTTTCTATCTCTAGAGGCTCGATTTCTTTGAAAGGGATCATTTTTCCATTGGAAGTTCTACCTTCTCTGTCTCACATAAAGAAGCCCCTCCTGGAAGAGTTCCAGATTGCATGCTATCTTCACCCATTCTTGGAGCAAGGATTAAAAAAAAGTAAGAACAGACTGCCATCGCACCAATATCAGCTCGCGTCAAAAACAAAGGTAGATAAGCCCTCAGCCAATGGGTTGATAGTTCAATGGTGTGGATGGTCTCTCCTTTCGCCATACACCAGGGTTCCAATTTAGTGAAGGTCCCTCCACTCCCGGGGGCACAACTGGAGTCAAATGCAAGTCTTGGACCACTTTGATAGAATAATTGCCTCACAGCAGTGTCTTCTTAGCTGAAAGTAAGTTGCATCCTTTCTGGGTTTTTGACCCTTTGTGTGCAGCTGAGTCCAGGAAACTGGATCCTATAATTAATTATTCCTATGTAACAATGAAACATCATTTACAGAAAAAGGGGTAGCTGAGCCTTTACTGTATGATCATTGCTCCGATATCTTTCTTCTGATTTATTTTTTGTAATAGTTATATTTTCTCTTTTTCTTTTCCGCTTCTACAATCCATCTCCAGGATTCCACCTTTTTTCTCGAAATAACAAACAAATTCAAGAAATGAATGATGAAAAAATAGCGATTATCTCAGACATCCCTACCTGTTTCGTTTTGATTAACTCCAACGCCTAAACATGTTGGTTTTTAAGGTATGCTCAACAGTTATCTTAGAGATTGATGTTTTCAGTAGATTTGTGGACATTACAGCAATTTTTTGGTGTTAAAGCCATATATGAACGAGTATATTAGCCGCTTTTATCGTCATTGCAGGTGGTCTTGCACAATGCTTCACAACATCTCTTGTATTTTGGAAGATAAATCATGAATTTGGTTTCCACTTGTTCGAGAGTGTAAAAACTTTGCATCGAATAGAAAGGGGAAGGAGTGGTACCTTGATTGTGTCGAAAGGGTGGCCTGTGATCACAGTGGCGATTCCTGCCGCACATCCGGCTGCATAGTTCTTCAGTGAATCTTCCATTTTCTCTTCTATTTCTTAACTGAACAAATGCAGTTACCCGATTCCCTGTCTTACGAGGATATATACCCTATCAGGACAATGTGAACGTTTCTATAGTCATGTTTTTTAGTGGGTTCAATAATTTTGTCATGCTGGCTAGCTTTGAACTGGACGCAGACTCCTGTTTCAGGAGATCCGAGTTCAAATGCGTTTGACATCCAAATTAACAAGCTCCAATGTTCTTAATAATCCCATTGGGTTCAGGTGTTCTGTTTTGGAAATAGGGTAGAGTTTCTTATTTGGAAAATAAGAGGAAGCTTGTAAGAAAAATTAGTGATTCTAATATTAATCTTAAAAAATTGGAATAATCAAATTTCGCTTTAATATAAATGATATAGTGGATAATAGTGATATTTATCGATCACTACTAAGCTAGTTAAATTGTAACTGATTTTGATTTTGCAGTAGCATTGGCATAAATCTGTTTTAGTTTTGGATGCATTATGCATTTACAGAGATATTTTCATTAAAAAAAAGGGAGGGACATTTTGATATGTGAATTTTTTTATTAAACATGTGGTATTTATTATTATTATTGTGTTTAAAGATATTTTTACAACTTGATATGAGGGAGGTGTAACTTTTTTATGCTAGAGTTTATATGTGATATTAAAACAAAATATTTCAATGTTAATCATAAACTATATATAGAGAAATATATCTTATTTCATAAATATGTGTTGTTTACATCTTAGTATGAAACAATTGTGCAATTTCTTAAATTTTTACATTAATAACAACAACAAAAACTTCAATTTCAACCATAAAATATTTGAAGGTCCATCTTAATTAGAATATGTCAATATTAACTATATATATGTAAAGGTCTTACCCATATATATCTCATGTTAAGCAATACCATTGAAATGATACCAAATTGGTGTATGAGACCCCCTTGTTTGTGGGACAAGGGACTCACCTCTGCACAACGATTTGACCACTAAAGTCTATGAAGATGTACATTGCTTAGCATGAGGAATATATATGGGCAAGAACATGTATTTCCTCCTATAAGGTTACAAGTTCAAATGAAGGGGTAGAGTATGTACATCTTCGTAGACTTTAGTAGACAAATCATTCCGCGAAGGCGAGTCCCTTGTCCTACAAACAAGGGGGTCTCATATGCCAACTTGGTGTCTAGCTTAGTTGTGATCTTAAAATAAGTTATTATTGAGAAAGAAAAAGAAAGACTCGATTTATTTTAATTTTGGATCTATCATGTTAGGAGATCTTTTGAGGCGAAATTTTTTTATTGAAAAAAAATCAACTTTAAAAATTTTATCCTCTAAAGACATAATAAAAATAAAACTAAAATAAATTTATACTAATTCAAGTAAACCATTTCACTTAAAATAACTTACTTATAATTTACAAAATAAAATAAACTTTCACTTTTATTAACTATTAATAAATCTTCCACTATAATCAAAATAATATATATTATATTAATCTATATTAATAATAAATAGTTTTATATTTGCTCATGTTGCTTTGGATTGACAATAGGTCCAGTGTTAAAACACTCTTTGCGATAAATGACTCTTTCAAATCCCAATATTTAACTTTGTAAAAATAGCATACTAACGATCGCTTTATGACAAACCACTTTATTGGAACGCGTAATTACTCTTTTCAAAAGTAGAGAGAGTGTGACGCCATTTTGATCGCAATGTTCACTACATCATTTTGAGACTTCCTTTTTATCTCCACTGCGTGTTATAATTTGAAAGGAAAAGTACAAATAATTGCGGTAGCAACATGCTTTATGCATGTCACATTCATTTTCTAAAGCTATATATCACATGAATATGACATCTAGGTCCACTCATAAGAAATCATCACTGATATTGTAGTTCATCATTACTGATTTTGTAGTTCTGGGATATTATATTTTATGATACGTGTTTTTAAGGCTGATAAGGGTTATATGTTTACTGTTGTTTTTTATATTATTTTTATTTATAATAAAGTTTAAATAATAAAGACTATTTAAAAATATATATAGTATTTTTAAAATATTTAAAAAATATATAGTAGTATTTAAAATATTTACATGAGTAAAATTTAATTTCATATATATAATATTAAATTATATTTTTTATTAATTTTAATATTTGTATATATTAATCATTTTAATTATATTATTATTATTTTTGGATGGGGTGGTTTTCAGTAAAGGAGGGGAAGAGTTACTATCGTTTTTTTAGCAAAATGGTAACACACTTATACAACATCTCGCCTGAGCCAAGTAGTACGCTAAATCCTTGATTTCAAGACCATGCATCACAGATGCCCAAAAGAGAAGCTGCTTTGTAAAGACAGTCTCGACCCCATATAGGAGATGAACGACATTTGTTTGATTATAAATATGGCTCCCCTTCTAGTACGAGCCCATCTAAACTTTAATACTAACCATCTCACCTCGTTGTAAGTCACCCCATATTTTGCTATGAGCTCTCTCCATGAAGCACTCTGATCGGCTAACCTCAGTGAAGCTTGGTTAGGCCCCATCAAAACTTCCATCCTCGTCTCTGGCAGCTAGAGTTCCAGTCGCATTATTCAGCTTTCTTGGCATTACACAACTACTTTCCACCTGACCCTCTAGTTGGCAAGTTCGGGTTTGTTGTTTCTGTTTATAGACTTATCTTCTCAGCATGCAAGTTGGAATGCTAGGTTGGGAGCAAGAGACAACAACAAGGTCGACACCACCTTCCATGGAAGTCAAACACCTATAGCTCTCCCTGGTTTGATAATCTCAAGTCTGCATACGATTTCTCTCTCAATTTTCGTCCTTATATTCAGTAATGGTATCCATTCATTCTTGGCTAGCTTGTTCTTTATTATTTTTCTCTCTGGGCTCTCTTCACTCCTGAAGTTCTATTCCCCTCTTTACCTCACTGGCATTTTGGTATAGTTCTCTAGTTCTTATATTATGGTGTCTCATTTCTTAGCGCTAGCCTCCCTGGCCAGCTCGTCGTTTACTCATATCCATCTACATGCCCTTTATGCTCCCTCGTAGCTAGTTGGCAACTTTTCTCTCCCCCCTCCCTTGATTCGCTCTACACTCATGTTTACATTTATGTGTCCACTCCCCTTCCTTTCATGGTGCTTTCATGGCTCCCTCCCCTAAAGTTAATGTCCATTTGTTTTCTTTCTCCCTTGTCCTTTTCAGTATCAACATCTAGTCTATAGTCATGCCTTGTCAACAAGTGCGCATTTGCCAAGGGGCCACCTATTATAAGGAATGTGCCTCTCAAGGGCTTACACATGCACATCACAAGCTTCGGGATTCCTATGACCAATTTCAAGACCTCACCCCTGGACCCATCCAAGAGAACTTACCCACTTGGAAAGGGAAGGGGCCTCCCATTGGCAACAACTTTCAGACACATAAGATTTGGTGGATCTCGTTGATTTGGTGGATCTGGTACGTTTAATCAACATATGCACACCATTGATTTGTGCAGGCATCTAAAGTTCATCCTAGGCAAAATATTGTTAGACAACACTGAGCAGATTGTTGACATCCTACACTCCCTAGAGTACCTCCATCGGCATTTAAGAGCCGTCAATCAGCGTATGGGCCACATTGAGCACCACTTGGGCATTCCTCCACTATCTAGCAACACCCTAGACAACACAAAAGAACAAATTCAAGTGGTTACTATAGATTCTGACTCCTAGAATTAGTTTCTTGTGTTCATGGCCATTTTGTTTTTCACTCAGATAGTTCTATCTTCATGCCATTCTAGCCAATTTTTTAGTGTTTATACTCTCTGCCCATTTTGTGAAGCATGATCTCGCTTGTCTCTCAACAAAAAATGCACTTTTGGCTATGGTTCGATCTCCCTAGTGAAACACGAACCTAGCATCACTAGCATGTCCACATAAAAATAAATAATAAATAAAAAATAAGAAATAAAAAAAATATATAATATATAATTATATATATATATATATGTATATAATATATATATATATATATATATTATATATATATAATTGTTATATTATATATTATTATTATATTTTTGAAAAAAAGTATTAATTATCAATAAATTATAATTGAGGAAAAGATTTTATATAATGTATGTATATAATATTAATAAATAAATAAAAAATAGCCCCAAGTGTTAGCTCAATTGGTCAAATCAATGCCTCACCGATCGGGAGGTCACAGGGTCAATTCTCCCCGAAGCCCTTGGGGTTAGGCCTAGTTATTGGCCATGGGGCTTGATTCCCTTCGGGGTCGATCAACCCAGATATTTATATAGAATTAAATTAGTATAGCTCACGGGGTGGAGAATAGATGATGATGGGGTGTATTGTTAAGTCACTCTGTGATTTGAAGGTCATCGGTTCGAAGCTCTTTGGTCAAAAATTCAGACACGTTAAGGGCTAATGTGGTCGAGGCCGGGCTTAGATGTTCTTGGGTCGTGGTTTCTCAAGCCTAAAGTAATCTTTGGAAAACTCATACATTTTGACAAACAAACAAAAAATAAATTATTATAAATTAATAAATTTAATTATTAAAAATTATATTAAATTTAAATATAATTCTAATAATAATAAAAAATCTATATATAAAATAAAGATTTTATATTTAATGGGAATGGAATGGTACGAATAAAAAAGGCATATTTAATGGGAATTTATGATATTCCTTAGTGTCGGGTATAAAATTTTAATTAGTGATTTTTATAAAATATAATTATAATAACAAAGGGTCATGGGGTTTAGTTTACTTGTTCAATGTCCTATTGTTAAAGTATCTAGTTATCGGGAGGTTATGGGGTCAATCTTTCTCAATGCCTTCAGAGTCAGGCTTTGATTAGTTTCACCAACTAGATGTGATCCCTTCAGGTGAATTTATGATATTTTGTTAATGTTGAAAATAAAATTTTATTTGGTGATTTTTATATAATTATTTTAACAAAAGGTTTATCATACTAATTAAATTATGTGTATTATTAAAATTAAGAGAAATTTAAATATTATAAGATTTAGATATTTTTAAAACTATATTATTAGAATTTGATTATATAATTAGTAAAATCAAAAAAATTATTAGAGAGGAGATTTTCACAGTAATTCATATTGTTTGAATTTTTCGTGAATTGTGTAGGAGTTTTCCGTTTCTACGTTCGGGTGGACACTCCACCATCTTCTAGTCCTAAGGATGGGTGGAGTGTCCACCCGAAACGTCCACTAGGAAACTCCTACACAATTCATCTCCAAAAAATTCAAACAAAAAAATTATTGTTAAATTGTATTAAATGTAATAAATAATTTTAAGGCCCTCAAACTTTTTATTCCACTTAAATTATGCAATTTTAAAAATTAATATGTAAGATTCTAGCAATGTTTCTAAATTTTTAACTAAATGTAATATGTCAAAAAAATCTAAATAATAAAATATTAACATTGGGATCTAAAATTGCCAATAAAATAAGTATTTGATGTTTTATTTTATTATATTATATTATATTTTTCTAATAAAACATACTTATATTTTAAATTATTTATTTTAACGAGAACAAGAATATTATATTTATAAAAATATGCATTATGGATGCAACAACTACAAAAAAAGAGGGGTTATTCTAGCTATCTAATTCACACACACGACTCCTTGGAATGTTTAGTCGATGTCTTATTTCTTTGATATCTAAATCATTATGCCTATAAGTGCATATACGCCAAAAGATTTGCAAAATTGAGAAATTTTACTACAAGTACTAATTGATGGGAGGTGGGACTACATCTCTAGGCCTTCTACACAAACTGCTACTAAAGCAGGGCATGATAAAGAATTATCAAAAGACACTCCCAGTGAATCAAAGATGCTTGGAGATTTTTGGGAGTTGGAGTTTCTTTCTTTGCGGTATTTCCTTCACATCTGAAAAGGATAGAGAGAAGGAGGCATTATCACCTTCAACGTTTTTTGCAGGTGCAATATTACCTTCCTTCTTTTCCCCCTTTTCTATAGATGTGGCTTCTTTTTCTACCCCTAAGTCCTTATCTTGGATTTGTTTAGGGGTTGTCTCAAAGGCCACTACAAATGACCTTTGAGTGTCTAGCTCTTTATCCTTCTTTGCATGTGCGCTTCTAACATCTCTATTAGTGTAGTGGCCTACTTTCTCATGTGTTTTTCATGAATTAGTTTTTCACCCTCTAATTTTTCGTCTACAGATCAATAACTAAATAGCCCTAATGGTTCTTGGTGTTTCTAGGGGAATGAAATACCTCTTCCTCTTTTGATGTAACCTCTTCCTTCATGACTCAGTTTTCTTAGGCCATAACATCTTTGAAGGGAGGCATGTCATTTTGACCCTTAGAACTCGTGCATTAGGAGTTGACCAATTAGATCTCTTTGTGTGGTGGATCAGGAATTTCCCCTTCTTCGTCATCCTAATAAAAGTCATCATATTTGTTCCTTACCAAACCCTTGTTCTTGCTAGAGGAGAACTTTTCACCTTTGGAAGCCAATTTCTTCGGAGAGGGAGGGCCTTTTTTTTTTTTTTTTTTTTGCTTCGCTTTTGGGCATATTTGGGCAAAATGTCCTGTTGACGAGCTGGAATCTTCCGCCAACAGCAAGGGGGACCTCCCTGGTGTAGAACTTTACGTATTTGTTCCTTACCAAACCCTTGTTCTTGCTAGAGGAGAACTTTTCACCTTTGGAAGCCAATTTCTTTGGAGAGGGAGGGCCCTTTTATTTTATTTTTTCGCTTTGCTTTTGGGCTGGAATCTTGTTAACGAGTTGGAATCTTCCGCCAACAGCAAGGGGGACCTCCCCGGTGTAGAACTTTTCATATTTGTTCCTTACCAAAGCCTTGTTCTTGCTAGAGGAGAACTTTTCACCTTTGGAAGCCAATTTCTTCGGAGAGGGAGGGCCCCTTTTTTTTTCAATACGCTTCGCTTTTGGGCATATTTGGGCAAAATGTCTTGTTGACGAGCTGGAATCTTCCGCCAACAGCAAGGGGGACCTCCTCGGTGTAGGTTCCCAACTAGAGCCTACACCATTTGTGATAGGGGTCCCTTCCAGTATGTAGGCCCAACTAACCTTCAGTTTTGTTGAGCCTGCTTCGAACGGAGGCGAAATATGAACTCAATTGAAAGCATGTACCTCAATAAATACAAGGAAATAATTGACAAATATCTTATGCCACATAAACCATGAATAGCCAGACTATAAACAACATGAATCTTACGTAAAGTTATTGATAGCAAGCTTCAAATAAGACTCATGTTTGCTAAGATAAAATGCTTAATAATTGTAAATCAGTTCACAATGATCAAACATTTATAAGCATAAGCAAAGGTGCAGTCAAAACAAACTATACCAATACCAAAGAAATAGTTCACTGACATGAGCATAGAGTTAGGAATCAAATACCATTCATATGAAGCAACACAAATTTTGGAGTATGAGATAGCATATGAGGAAACCGCACATCAAAGAGCTTTCCATCAAGTGAAGAAAATACTCATGGCTTTAGAACATAAAAGATCTGAAGAATCCAATAGTGGAAATGTACAATCACTCCTTGCATAAATTAAAAGGACATATATTCTCTTAAGCAATGTCTATATCTCCAAAAGAGTCCTCAACAAAAGGTCTTTACAAATGAGGCATGAGGGTATATTTATAGGGTGAGAGTGACTCTTGGCCTACCCTTAACTCTTGAACTTCCTCTTGACCTTTCATCTACCGGATGACTTTTAGTATTCCACATGACCTTTCATGTTAACAAAAATGACTTTTGGTATTCTACATGACCTTTCATATCCACAAAGTGTTCTATGCTACTGTAGAAAATACGCCACAAAAAATAGTTATCAATCTAATTCACTAATTTAATAATGACAAGTTCTGCAATGTCAAGCCCGAGTTGTTCCTTCAAATATGTGTGTCATAGGTTGTATTTCGCTGCATTGGGAGTGATCTGCGCTAGTCCTCATCATGTTGGTGCAGGCACTCGAGTGCATCTAGGATGAGAGTGGTTCGTTTGGCATGCACCTGATCATTCAAGGTTACCAGTTTGGTGTAAAGCCTCACTGGTTCTACCACATAACGCGTGATATTTTCTCTAGTGATTGGCATGTCTTCCATACGGGGTGATTGTTTATATGTCTCTACGAATGCATGTACTTCCTTGGAGATCTCACCTTGCTTCCTTACATGTCTGACTTCCCCTATAGAGGGAACCCCATGTAGTTGGATCACTGATTCCAAGCCGTTGAACAGATGCCAATACCCTTTCCACATCTTTGGTAAATTTGTCTTTAGACTGAATTTTGATGCAGAGGTGGACCTTAGTATTCTGCATGGTGATCCAATCCTTCTTAGGGACCACCGTCGGTGCTCCTAGGTACTTGAAGGAACATTCGTGTATCTTATCCAAGGTAGTCATAGCCTCCTTAAGCATCACGACTCTTTGTTTTGTGTGGGCTTGGATGGCCACGATTGGAACTACTGTGTGGTGCAATTTAGACATCTCTTCATAGACTACTGCCATGGCCTCCCCCAGAGTCTTTGTTTTTGCTTCAATTGTTGCATGGAATTCTATTGCGCTTGTGTCTACTAAATGGAGTACCACTTTCTCTTCCTCCATCTTCCTTTTCTCCTATTCCGCCATGGTGGCCCTCAGTTTGGATGCATAAAGCATGTTCTACAGATCAACAATCTGTTTGCTCATCCGGGCCACATTGTGTTCTGTGGCGGCAACAAAGCTTGTACCAACCGAGTCAATCATTTGAGGGTTTGTTGTAATGTTAGGCACAATATCCTTGGTTGTGGTTACTGATAAAGGCTTGGTTGGATTCCTGCTGCAATATTTTTTCCTTTCCTGTACAATCTTGAGGTTTATTTCATCGAAAGTGAGTCTAGTGAGATCTAGGAATTCCTCGTCCTATTCCTCCGAGATACCCAGTTCTTAAAGGGGAAGGTGTTCAACAGTGAGGGGAGTGGTAGGAGGCACGTCTAATGGGGGAAGCTCACTTTGTCTTGTGCCCAGGTCAGTTGTTTTGCTAGTCTCTCCTTGTTCACTTTCCTCGACTTCCTTCTCCTTGTTCCTCCTAAGCTCTTCTTCCTGATGTCTTTTTTCTTCCTCTGCAAGTGCTCGCTACCTCTCTAACTCATCTTCCATATTTTTCAGTTCTTGCTCTAACCTATTGTTCTCCTCTTGCCTTCTCATCTCAGCTTCTTCTTCCTGTTTTTTCTTTTCTTCCTCTTGTTGCACTCTTCTTTCTTCTTCCTGCTTTCTCTTCTCTACCTCTTCTTGCACTCTCCTCTCTTCTTCCTGTTTCTTTTCCCGCAACTGTTTCTCCTTTTCTTGCTCTTCCTGCCTTCTCTTTTTCTCGCTTTGGCCCTGGTTGCTAGAATCTTGAGGGTTTTGGCTCTCTAGATCCCTTTGCCTTTTAAGCTCTCGCTTCCTCCTTGCTAAGTTGGCATTTTTTTGTTCCAATGTAGCATCTTCCTCCTCGTAGTCGCTCACAATCTCTTCTACCTCTTTTCCTTTTCGCTTCTCAAATTCCCTGGTGCCTTTGCCTCATGATGCTTTTTCTTTATGGTGGAAGCTCTTTCTTTAATGCTCATGTCTTCCTGGGAATTGTCCTAGAGATCATCTTCTGTGGCTCGTTTCTCACTTGGGCTGAGTTCTCTTGTAGCGTTATACCAGGTTTTAATCCCATCTTTGAGATCCTTTTTGGTATGAGAATAAGACCAACTAAATTTTACCATTTTGCAATGGGCGGCCACGACTTTCTCAGGATCATATGTTCGGTAGTTGAGGGTCACAAAGTGGCTTCGCTTCAATGACTTGGCCTCTGCCTCTACCTGTTTGAAATTTTCTACCACATATGCTCTGATGGTGAGAGGGAAGGTAGGCCAGGGTTTCTTTTTGCCTTTGTTCAATATCTTTGAAAAACCCCGCGTCATTTGGTAGCAGACCTCTCGCAGGATCGTCTTGTCCATGACAAACTTGGGTAGGGCATGCGGAGACATATGGGTACCAAACAATCTAATGAATGTTCCTTCTTCAATGGGAAATGAGTGCGCTACCTTGACGACTATCTTCATAGCCCTCTTGGACATGCATGGTGGTTCATCCCCAAATAGTAGCTAGTACAACGAGCTAATGAAAGTTTCAAAGATTATATCTAGTGTTAGCACCTAAATCCACCTGAGGCTGAAAGAAGGCAAAATTCAACGTAACCACAAACCATGCTCAGTCTGGTAGCTAGCCCTACTAGAACAGGAGAGGGCTCTCTCCGAGTCACACTCAGTGAATAAGTAAATGAAATGGCCTGAGATGACTTACAATGAACTATTTGTCTTAGGCTAGTAAGTGAAAATGAATATAAGGAGTGATTTTTATGAATTGACTGTGTTTCTGGGATGTTATGGGACCACTGGACCTCAATGAACAGAGAACTTAACATAAAGGCACAGATTATTTCGTGAGGCAAGGTAGGCGGAAAGCATAGCAATTTTAGTTTTAAAATATGGCGGAATGGAAAGATTGATTAGGAAGGTGAAAAGGGCATGGGCGTCATGAATCATTTTCAACAGAAGAATGAACACTGTACATGAAATTTTCCCACAGGTAGATCAATAAAATTGAATTCTACCTTATCTCACTCGAAAAATCTCACCAGAAATGAATACGAAATGAAACTATGGAACATAACAAAGAAATGGAGGGATTGATTAAGAAGGTGAAAAGGGCATGGACAACATGAATCCTTTTCAACAGAAGAATGAAACACTGCACATGAAATTTTCCCACAGGTAGAGAAATAAAATTGAATTCTACCTAATCTCATTCGAAAAATTTCACCAGAAATGAATGTGAAATGAACTATGAAACATAACAACACACATATGAAACATAAGAAACACATTTTCTACACTCACAACCACATGAATCTCATGAAACAGAGCCGCTACCTTTCATTAATCCTCTGTAAAAATATATAGTGCAGAAACAAAGTTTCTTTCCCACAATCTCCCAGAAGTTACAAGCCAAACCACCAAATTCCTTTGCAAATGGTTTGCATACAATATATAGAATGTGCTATGAAGAGATAGAACGTCCAAGGGTCACAAAATGAAGGTGGAGAGCCAAAAATCAGCTACAGGTGTAGTGTCACAAAAATGACAAATGGCTTGGGTGACCCTTTTCCTTCCTTTGCCACTTGTATAACTGACCATATGGAGTGAAAATATTTATAAAACCGTCGCGCTCCTCCTCCTGTGCGTCGCGCTCTTTTCCAGGTCACTTTAGGAGGCCTTCCTGATGTCCAAATTGAGAGCAGAATAGCTTGTTGGAAAGGTATTTGAGTCTACTTTCAAACCCAACCAGAATTTTTCGATTTGGAGTTAATTTACCTTGTCAAAAATCAAATCTCCCAAGACTGGTCGAACTGTGCCAAATGAGGTTGCCTCAAGGCAGAGTGCTATTGTGGTCAACTTTTGAATGTCTTTCTCAACCTGAAATTAAGCTCGTGATAGCTCATTGGAAAGCCTGTCCTGTCTAATTTCCAACCCAACTAGAATTTTGAAATTTGGAGTTTATTTTATCTGTCAAAAATCAAATCTCCCAAGACTGGCCGAACTGTGCCAAATGAGGCTGCCTAAAGGCAGAGTGCTGTTACAGTCAACTTTTGAATACCTTCCTTAACTCCAAATTGAGCTCAAGATAGCTCATTGGAAATATACTTGTCTCTAGTTAGCATTTGTATCATCAAGAAAGTCATTTGGCCAACCGCGCTAGGAGAAAACTTGATTTTCCCGAGGTCGCTCCAGAGGTGCATCAATTCTCCCAAGGCAATTGTAGTTTTGACATTTCTTCAGAACCATGACACCTGTGTAAAAAGTGAAGGAGGGTTTTTGTCATTGGTCTGTTATGGACAAAAACCTCTCTCAGTTTTCCCAAATTCATCTTTGATTGCTCAGAAACATCATTTGAGTGAAACATATCCCGATGTGTGGGACAAGGGATTTGCCGAAATGAAGCGAAATGAAGGGGATATGGAGCTTCTAAATTCTTGAGGAAATTTTGGGAAGTATGGAGGGATGTTAGGAAGTAGGGGAAAGTGGAATCTCAGAAATTTAGTGAGGGGAAGGGGTCCAAAAAGGAAAAACACAGGCCCAACCATAGAAAATTGCCAAGTTGTGGCAAGAAACTAGGGTTTGTGCGAAAATGAGGGATTTGGGGGATCTCAGTGATGGGAAGTGTTTGATAAGGTATTTTAAGGATATGGGAAGGTGTATGAACATCAGGATACAAGTTTTTCTGGTGATTTGACCATCCAAGAGAAATTAGCTTCAAAACCCTAGGAGAGGGAAATGAACCTTGCCTAGGTGCAACTGAAGCATGAACAAGGTGTGAAATGACCCAATGGAACTTGACATGATGATGAAAACCCTCTGAATGATGGTAGAATCAGCTGAATAGTGACATGGACCGATATTTGGACAACTTTGAAAGGAGTGGAAGCAAACTTAGACCTAATGCCTAGTGACCAAATTTTACTTGAAGAATCACTGAAATGATAAAATTTGACCTTGACACCTTAAAATCACTTGTGTAAGAGCATGTTTGATCACTGGAGGAAGGCTGCAAAGACTGACACTAACATCTAGCATGCCTTTGTAACCCGTGTCCCAAAAAACTTTATAATGGATGTGCACGGGGATAGCTGCTGATGGGTCCCAGTTGCAGCTCCAATTCTCAAAGTAGCATCTCGAGCAGACAGTGCCAAGGAGGTATGAAGACATATATAATTCTGGAGGTTATTCCGGTTGAGGGAGCTTGGCAGCAGTTGTGTTCGTTTTCAAGAATGAGGAGAGGATGCTTGCCCAATTAAAAATGGTTCCTCGGGTGGCAACAACATACATGAGGGGGATCCAGGTGCCGTAAAAAACATCTCAGTGTTCCTTGCCATATAACCGACACATCATTGCAGGAATTAGTTAATATACCTTGTGCAATCCCTCTGTCTTGTAAGCATGATCTGTTTTAACTTGGAACTTTGACGGGTCTTGCCACCATTCCCTTAGGATGTCCTTCACTGGAGTCATGAACTTAGCGAGCCACCTGGTATTAAAAACCTCTTGTTTCTCAGGGAGTCTATAGTAGGCGCTGATATCTGTCGGGGAGATAGAAGCTATGGGTGCCCCATCATGGTCCCTGATCGTCCAAGATTCTATGTCTGTACATTGCAAGATCCATTCAATAGTCTCTAAGCATGGGAAGACCAGGGGTTGCACAGCTACCTTGGGTAACCTTGACCTTTTGACGTTTAGGTATACTTGAAAATCCTGCTGGGATTCTGGAATGTCTGATTTCGCAAACTCCTCATAGATGTTGTACCAGGAGAGCCTTGTGGTTTTACTGATGTTGTAAGTAGTGTCCCCGAAGATGGGTGGCTCCTCGTCTTGGTCAACCTCCCATGACCCGCTTCCTGAGCCCCATGAGAAACCTTAGTGGTAGGGGGAGCCATTTCGTCTTTGAAGGAAGAGATGGATATGCACTCTAGATCTACATCACCTGACATGTCAAAAATACAATCCGACGATGAGAGAGACGACATGAAAAACAATTAAAATTGTAAAACAAAAGGGTTTTAGTATGTGGTAGGATAATCATAGGGAAGGCAGGTCGCGGGTAAATAAATGTGACTAGGTGACTTGTTGTGTAGGTCACAAATTGATAGGAGTCGCAAAGTCGCAGTTCGGGTAGACGTGTTTCATGGTTGCAAGTCGTAAGACGATGGGGGTCGCAAGGTTGCAAGGTCACAGGAAAAGGGATATCGTAGCCTCAAGATGTGCGACTTAGGTTTTGAGAGGATCAAGGAAGACACTGAGTGGCCTTAGGAGGCCAAGGTCTCCTCCAGACGAGTAAATTTAGGCTTACTGGTGAAAACAGAAGGTCAAAGTCGAGAAAAGGTCGATGTCTGGGTTCAAGAAGAGAGAAAGGAACCAGGGCAACCGTTTTAGGAAAATGATGTGGAAAAGCTAAGACCCCAGGGTGAGGGGATGCTAGAGGTCAGGGATGCAGAAAGAGACACCTGGGAGAAAATCATGATTTCTAGGAAGGTGAATGGTTACTTACCCGGAGAAAGACGCACGCACACCCAAGTCGCAGACTTTCCTAACTCTTCGTGCGACCAAAGGAGCAGTTGCAAATGAGGTTGGGCGACCTTCCTTATATAACTTTGGTTGCACGTACAAGGTTGCATGGGTTTGACATGCGACTTTGCAACCTATGCGACCTTATGACCAGGTAAGTCGCAAAGTCGCAAGGGTCGCATAGACACATCCATGTATGCATGAGAACGGTGCGACCTTGCGAACCGGTGGGTCGCGAAGTCGCAAGCGTCGCATGCATGTATGCATGAGGATGGCATGACCTCCAACCTATGCAACTTTTCCGACTCAGATGCTCGCAAGGACGCAAGGGTCGCATGGAGGTACGAGAAGGAAGATGCAACCCCGCGACCTGTGAGTCGCAATGGTCACATAAGACGCAATGGTCACATAAGTTGCAATGGTCGCTAGGTTTAGCTTTAGTCGCGTTCTGACACAGCGACCGACTGACTTAGGTAGGAACTAACGAATTAGCTTTACTTAGCAAAAAACTTAGACTTTTCCAAGGTTCTTTGAGATTGTTGAACTCTTTGAACAGATCCTAGCAGTGTCAGCGGCTCCACCCAATACAAGGGCTCCAAAAAGTTTCGGGTTCCCGGATTTTTGGAGGGGTTGTTGCAGCAGCTACAACATGTCCATATTCATGATAATTCTTACATTTAAATGGTAGTTAATCATAATTAATTTCTTGATGATGATTCCAATTATCTAACTGGAGATTTATTATCATTAGGTTTCACTTATTAAGATCCACTTCTACTCAAATTTTGGCACAAGTTTGCATACCTTATTTTGGTTTTTCCAATCGATATAGTAAGCCATAGAATTTCTAATGTTCCTCATTCCAACAGTGAAAGGGAAAATATGACAATTTAACCCAAACAAGAACAATTGATGGAACTTCATTTTTTTGGGTTGAAATTTGGACTCCATCGATTTAGAAACAAACCTTGAGCCCCATAAAATATGGCCCACTTCGAAAAATTAGATCTTTATATGCTTTCTTTTCAAAGAGGAACGGGAAAACCCTCCTCCCATAGAAGGAAATATAAAATTGTCTTTCAATCATGGGTTTTCAATTTTTATCCACTTAGAGATTTAGAGAATGCGACAAGGACCATAAGCCCATAAACTGTTTGATCAAGCCTCTCTCTACTAGTCTAAGACCCATTACGCGAGATCGATTGAAATGAACTACAATTTTTGGGACATCATCTACTTTCTTCACAAACCGTGCCAACTTGGGGTGTTGGAACCTCAAACCAACAACAACCAGAGTGTTGAAAGCATTGATATCAAGATTAGGTGTAGGAGGCAGAGGGTTAGGCCCTCCAAAACCTAAAACCATTAGCAAGACAACTAGGATTTCTTCAATTCTTCCCTAATTGCTCCTTAGCATTCATATTTTTAATAAGTCTTGTTCTTGTCATAAATGTGTATATTATATTGAATTTTTTATTAAAAAATATTTACATAGGATCTTGACCTCACCTCTACTATCGTGAAAATAAATGTTCATCCTCACCATGCACCTCCGCCTTTGTTTTCACCCCAAATTCACTTTGGTAAAGGTAAACAACCATCTTCAATAATACCCCACCCTCACACTCATTGTGGATCTAACTTGAAGAATCAAAGATAAAAATATATATAATTATACAACTTCGTTAAAGAAATCATTTTCATATAATGTGAAAAATCAAATTTATTTAATATTATTAAACAAAATGAATAAAAAAATATCATAAATCTACATGAAACTCTAACAAACCATAAGCATTGCAATAAATGGAATGTCGGAAAGTAAACATCTTGCCCTACATGCTCCTCAACCTCAAAACTTATCTTATATCACTCCATTCTCGCTAGCAACATTTATTTAATTATCTTATATCACTCCATTCTCAATTAGAAATGATGAGGTGATTTAAACCGCAACTATGTGCTATTGACCAAATCAAAGGCATGCAACTCAACATAAATTCGAAAACCATGTAGGTTTATATGGGTCTAAGATAATTTATAACCTTAGAAGTCACCCACTCATAATTTCATTTATGGATGGATATGTATCATGCAAAACATTTGGTTAAGAAGTTTTAGATTTACTTTAGAGTAACGTGGGATCCTAATTTTGGCATGAATAAAGTTCAAGCTCCGAGAATCTTTTTCTAGAAAGGAAAGATCGTCCATTTCATTAAGTAAAAAGGAGTACACCCGCTGCAAAGGCCCAAAGTATATAGCAAACACACAAATTATAACCAAAAACTTACATGATTTACACGAATAGACAAAGCCAAAAAGTAGTAAATGAGAGAATTACATAAGGATCTCACATTGACAAAGCTACACGAAGTAAATATATCTACATAATCATAAGGACAAAGTGACAGTTGTCCAAAATGTTGTTCTGAAATAATCAGCTAGCAACAACAAAAAATATCGAGCATGAAGCGACAACAAAAAGCAATACTGTACTTAAAGAAACTAGATGTGTAGACACTGATGACCAGAGGGAAGTTGTAGTCTCCCACTTCTTAGAAGTTGTACAACTTGTCATTTTTCAAATAAAATGGAACCTTCCTCCACATGAAGCCCTCTCTTTGAAAGTGTATTTGCATGGCAGTTCAATTCCTTGTAGATATGTTGAAAGGAAAGTGCTTGGAAGTGGTCCTTTAATGAAATAACTCTATCCATCTAGCACTATAAGATAAGTGCCTGAAGGTGATGTTCACCAATTAGCCAATCAGTAACACACTTCAAGTCCCCATAGACTTGCAAGGAGGCAATATTAATGATGTTGCAACATAAAGAAGGGCCCAACATGTGATGATCTCAACTTTCATATTTGTACTAGCCCCCAAATGCATCAAAATATGGAAAGAGATGTTTCTAGGAAGGAGAATAAGAGCTCCACCTCCACATATGCCATCATGTTGAACCCCATAAAAAAACCAACATTTTCCAATTAGGGAGTCAGTGGGTACATAATGCCACAAAACTTCCTAGACTTCAAAGGAAAAAAAAAAAAATCATAGAAAAACCTAGAATCTGTTCTGAATCCAAGGGATATTAATAGGAAATCCCTCAAAAATCAACTTGTTATGGACCTTCCAAATACCCCAAGCAACGAAAATGGTTAGAGCTTTAAACTTCCCCATCTTAAGGACCCACCAATAGATACAAGATTCTAAAAAGTTGGTTAGACCACTATCCAAATATTGAGAGAAAATAGAACATCTTACCATAGAACTTTAGAAAAATCACAAAGGAAGAAAAAATGGTAAATTGATTATGTACCTTGTAAGCAAAAAGAAGAAATATTAGGACCAACGAAACTACGATGATGCAAGTTATCACATGTCAAAATTTTGTTATTTAGAGCCAACCTAATAAAACACTTGGGTTTAGGAGGAATGGGCCATTGCCAGATTTTCTATCTCCACCATTTAACCTCGGGAAAACCAACATTGGTTGTGATCTCATTGTAGGCCATATTAGCAGTGACCTGGACAGAGGAGACATTCCATCGCCATGAACTTGTAATGAACCTCCATAAAATTTTCATACCAATGCTAATTCGAACCAGTAGAGATTCTTGAAACCCCAATCCCCACAACTTTTTGGCTGAGATAACATTTCCACTTAAAAAAATGAAAACCACCCTTATTTTTCTTGCCTGCACAAAAAAATTAAACATAGACTGCTTGATATTCTTGAAAGCCAGTAAATAGGAACACTCTCTAAAACCAATTTTACCAAGGCCATTTTCCCTCCAATTGAGGGCCAACTTTAACACTAATTATTGATAGATTGGTCAATACGCTTAAGGAGCCACAACCAGTTCTTCACTAAGTAATAGATAGGCTTAAGTTGAAAGCCTGAGTAAGTGAAACCATGCTCCAACCAAGCCACCTTGTATGGATGAAAAGAGGTAATAAAAATAATGATTTGGTTTGAAATATTGTGCTAGAAAAGGGAAGATTTTCCCTGACTAACCAACATGACAGTAGTGGCAAAAAAATTGGAGAAAATACCACAATAAGCCTTCCATTCTGAGATTGATCCTTCGCTAAAGATTAGCACATCATCCACAAAGAGTAGGTGAGTTAGGAAGTTGTGTTTACATACTTTAACTCCTTTAATACTACCAACGTTCTTTGCATGATTAATCATCCTACTCAGCCCCTCAGTGATTAAAAGAAATAAGAGGAGAAAGGGGGCATACCTATCTAAGATCTCGAGAGGATGAAAAGAAGGCAAAATCTATGAGAAGTTATGGAAACAAAGATAGCTAATTGTTACACAGTAATTTATCACCGCCTTCACTCCCGGTTCTTTCCACTGTGTCATGTGACCAAGTCAAACATGCCCATAACAGACAAATGCTCTCTTAAGTTGCCAATTGACCCTCTTTTCCAAAGTTGTCAACCTCATCGCGACTATTGGTTTAAATGAACACGTTGAAAGACACTCATGAACAGACCGACAGCACTGCCAGTGCGGAAGTACACTTGATTCCCGCGATGGCTCGATTTTAGGCACCAGCGCGGGGCTATGTGGTCTCTTCAACGATGATCTGGCTATCTGCATTGATCACTGGCGATGTCAGCGCTGAAGCTCAGTTCTATGCCGGCGATGATCCAGATTGGGCGAATTGTTCAAACAGTCGGCCTTCCAGATGACTCTGGACCTGGTTGTTGGCCTAGTTTATGTCGCCCTTCCCTCCCTGGTGTGGCAGTTTCGTCAATTGTGCTACCTTCCTTGATGATAAGCTCTCTCTTCCACCTTTCATGGAGACTCCTTCTCTTATTTAAACTCTCACCATTGCTATGCATGGCTAGTTCCTTAGTTCCTGATAGTTGGCTAGTTGAGCAGTGTTGTTATTGCTTGTGAGTTTGCTAGATAGCTGGTGTGAGTGTGACAAGTGTGGAATTGTTGATAGCTTGTGGAAGGTTGTGAAGTGCCCTTAATCTTGTGTAAAGCTTATGAGTGAGAGAGCTCTTGTATGTTGGGAGAACCATATTTCAAAGAGTGAATGCTTGAAGAACATGCTAGCTGGACTCTTTCTGAGGAGCCTTGTGACGTCAAGAATTTGGTTGTAAGCTGACTCTTATTTCATTTTTAATGCAATCAATGATGTTTTCCTATGTCTTGTATGTAATGTACTTGATAGCTCATGACTTCTTGACTTTGTGAGTAAATAGTTCATTATTGTATCCGGTTACGTGCTTTGTTGTATTACCTTTGCTTTGTTTCAGGTTGATCACTCGTTAAGGAGAAGGAAGCAGAAGCTGGAGCAGCGCAACGGAACTCCATCGACCACCGGTTGAGGTAGGCCTCCAACTTTAACTATTTAAGGAAAGCTATTGTTGATCTATCCTTGTTTGTGACTAGACCCACTCTATGGCTAGAGGGGTTGCCTTTATCTGCAGAGGGAACACTTTCCTGCATCACAAATTGGCAACCATACTGGGGAGGGTTTTGGCCTTTGTTTTTCTTGTTTGCTCTTGCCTTGATTCTTGTTGATTTGGTCTCTTTTGAATTTTTGGGGATTAGTTTTTAGTCCTCTGAGTTTCTTGGGTTGATCTGGGAAATACCCCTATTTGATTGAAGGATTGGTTGTTTTTGATTTGGGAGTTTTGGTTCGCCTGTCACTGTTTTGAACATCATCACAGATTTAATTTTAACAGTCACACTGTCATTGCACTCATCCTTTTATAATATCTTGTTCATCGCGTAATTACGCCTAATAGTCACGACGGTCCTGGAAATCGGACCATCGCGGGAAAGTCGCGTACTTCTACGCTGACATCGCTTTGTTGCTGCGTCTAGTGCTTTATCAGTGCTTGTTGCTTGTGTATTACCCGCGCTGATTGCTGAAGAATTGATTTTCTCAATTCTGCCTCCTGATTCCATCAGTCTTACTGGTCCCTTGCTTTTCTCGCTTGCTTGATGACTTGTTTTTCACTATTCATGGTTAAGGCACTTTCTTGTGAGCTTTGTTGAATGAATCTTGTTTTGCTTATGTGACCTAGATCATTGTTTCAAGTTCCTTGAATCTGTTGGCTTGGTTGCGTGTTTGCCCAAGATTCGTTTGCGGCTTCTTGTTGGTTTGATTGAGCCTTCCTCTTAGCCTATTTTTTGTTGATTGTTTAGTGAATGTTATTGAACCAATCTTTGGCATTGATTCGATTTCTTTTCGCTATCAAACATAGATTACAATTGTTTGGATCAACTAGGCTTTTCCACACTTGCTTGTTGCTTACTTGTTTCTTCTATATTTAAAGACATCAAAATCAAAAGGTTGCATTCATTTAGTACGAAAGTGAAAGTGAATTTGCATTTCAAGTTTGCATATTGGAAAGCGAATGATAAAGATCCCACATTAGTAGTATCCGTGCACTTTAGGAATTGGTGTCTATATGCATTGGGTGACTACCTTTGTTGTCTTGGTTTTCTTGGTTTGGAAATGATCTCTCTACCCTCCCGTAGGTAGGTGTTCATTGAAGAAAAGGATTTTTCGTGCATTTTAGCTGAATCATAGGATTTATTATATACATACGGTAAGGCCTAAAAACTGAAACATAATCCAAGATCAACTCTAAAATGAACTGAATGAATCTAACAATGCATTGGAACATAACACATACTATTTAGAGGTCTAGGCTAGAGACGTGCTCCGACGTTGTTAAACCTAGTCACTTGTGTGTCCACTCAAGGTTGGGTGATTCCTCCTTCTATGACTCAATAGTGGTCTAGTACGGAATTGTGCTCCCACATGCCGTCGATTATATGTTGGGAGACCCCGCTAGGTTTATCATCCTTTATCCTTAGGAAGCCGTGTCTTCCGCCTTACAAACCATAACGCACCAAACACAACATTCGGGAAGATTGACTGCCGTACAGAAAGTCCTTGGTTTTCATATGACTACCAAGGTGTATATGCAGTTTTACAGGTTGTTTGGTAAACCTTTTGCCTAGTTCTCCAGAGTAGTCATTTTCGTTCCTTTTCGGACTCCCTAAAAGAACAGGTCCATCTTAGCACTTGTCCTTTCAGGATCATTAAACCTCGAAAGAGATAGAGTCACCTTTTTGTCCTTTTCTCAACTCTTGAAACATGAAAATTTACTGCCCACGAAATATTCCTGGTAATAGTTCAAGTTCTTGGTTGTGAGAAGAGTGTTTTTCAGGCTCGTTCTCGATGGAAACATTCCCCAAGTCTATTGGCCAAGGTTTTCCCCCAGATGGAAATCCTGGTCCATTTCCTTCATTTGGAAATGTCGATGCTCCGTATATGGCAACATTGTCTCTGGGTTAACCATCGGTTTGCCCGTATGGTTGTTTTCAACCTCGGTTGTCCCGAGTGTCATGACTCCTGTTCCACCGTCTACTTCATCTGAACCACGACATGTTGATTCCAAGGTTGAGCCTATGCCTTCTTCCCCTGTTTCTTCCTCCTCCTCTCCTCCTTCGCCTGGTGAAAGTTTCACATCTAATAACCAGGAGACTAAGAAGAAGAAGAAGAAGAAGAAGAAGAAGAAGTCCAATAAACATGAGGCCACTTGTGCAGCTATTGCTCCGAGTACATCTCAGGTCGGACCACCTTCTGCTCCTCCGCGGAAGGTTAAGTTTCCTTGTAAATTGTGCAAGGGTGACCATCTTCTTTGTGATTGTCCTGGCATTCCTAGGATCTTAGAAGTATGGTCTCACAATCCGACTCGTCCCTCATCATCCTCTGAAGCTCATGGCGATGCTACCTTATCAATTGGAAATGGTAAGAAGAAAGGGAAGATTCAATTCCCCTGTAGACTGTGTGAAGGCAACCATCCCCTTCACCTTTGTCCACTCATGGATAAAGCTTCCACCATTTTGGAAAGTCTTATAGCTTCTTCACCCCAACTTCTCGTTGGTTATCAGAGGCTCTCTTCAGACCCTCTCCCCGTTGACAACGATATTGACTTAGATTCTTCTCTTGTCCGCCCTCCTCTTTCCAAACCTGGCTGTGCTATGCCTGTTCCAGACCAACCATTGGTCGGAGAGAGTGTTAACTTGGGTTCATCACCTGTTGATCACTCTGTTTTGGAAGAGCATGATGCTCATGTTCTTCTTGTCTCATCAACTTCTCTTGAGTCCGAAAATGACCCTCCTATCCCCGCTGGTCAAGAGGGTCCTTCTTCAGTTCCTGTAGAGCAGGGGGGCAATCATACGATTCCCCCACCAAGTAGTTCAGTTGTTTCCTTTGACTGGAGTCATTTGACTGCATTCCACCTTCCATCCCATGTGCCTTTCCAGATTACAATACATGCCAATGATAAGGCAATACCTGGCACTGTCTTGGATGAGGGTGCATCTGTCAGTCTTATGCCTTCCACTACTTGGCAAGCTTTGGGCTCCCCACAGCTTGTGCCGGTCACACAGAATCTGTTAGCGTTTGGCAGAGGAACCAGCCAATTTTTAGGGATCCTTCCGAAGTTCCCTGTTGCTTTGGGAGGCAAAACTGTCTATATAGATGTACTGATTGTCCAAGGTGCTTTAGATTTCAGTCTTCTCCTTGGGCACGACTATGTTTATGCCATGGGGGCTCTTGTTTCTTCACTTTTCCGTGTGGTTTGTTTTCCACACGATGAAAGAATGGTGACCATCAATCAATTATCGTTCTTTCATCCCCCGGTGCCTCCTGCACAACTGTCATCCTCTCTCGGTTCTTGCTCGCAAGCAATACTTTCCTTGCCACAGGTCAATTATGTGGCTACCCGTTCCATCTCTACCTCTGCTAATGATTATGCAGATGGTCTCGTACATCATGTATTGGGGGCATTGGAACTCGATCTGTCATTAGTGCCTCTTGACATGTATTCCTCCCAGAGCGCGTCCCTTCCATCCCGCGAAGACCTCTTGGGAGCCATGTTCTTATCAGGCCCATGAACAGGTGTATGAGGATAGTTTGTTCCTGTCTCAACCTCGTTAAAAAATGAAACCGGGTGTCCCGAGGATGGTTTGTTTCCTGTGTCAACCTCGTTAAAAAATGAAACAAGGAGTCACGAGGATAGTTTGTTATTGTGTCAACCTCATTAAAAAAATGAAACAAGGGTTATGAGGAAAGTTCTTGATCTTGTGTCAACCTCGTTAAACAAATGAAACAAGGAGTCTTTAAGATAGTTTGTTCCTGTGTCAACCTCGTTAAAAAATGAAACAAGCGTTATGAGGATAGTTCTTTTACCGTGTCAACCTCATTAAAAAATAAAACACCTCCCTTTCCAAATCGAGTCTTTGCTTAAGATCTCGTAAAATCCAAGTCGAGGCTTTCCAAGATCTCGAAAGTGAACCTTCATTCCATCCACCTCATTGAATGCAATGAAGCTTGGGGGGCATGTACCTTGATTTGCGTCATTATACTGGGGGCATGCGAACTTATAACAAGCATAGTTTTTCGTTTCAAGCTTGTGTAAACATGAAACCAAATCCAAGCAGAGTTCTCCATGGTTCAAGCTTGTGTAAAAATGAACCCATACCCAATTTACATCCGTGATTGCCATTTTTATCCGCTAAATTCTGCTAGATGAGCCTTGGTTGGTTTATTCCATCGCCACCATCTCTTTGACCGATCATATACTTTCACTCGGTTGTTTTTCCCTTCCTGAGGAACTGCAGTGATGAGTGGTTTTATTAGCCAGCCTCTTGACCATTACATGTTTTGAGCAGTTCCACCATTGCCGGAACCAGTTGCTACCCTTTATACCACTCATTCCTCTAGGACGAGTCACCTTTAAGTTCTTTTCTGACTCGTAAAATATGAAAATATAGCCGAGTTGTTCCTTTCGACTCGTTAAACGGAATGAGGGGCGGTCACTTTCAAGATCTTTTCCGACCGTCTAAAAAACGAAAAGATTGCCCGGCCTTTGTCGTTTCAAGCTCATTATTGGTTACAAAACGATGTGATTTCGGTCGCTTTTCTACTTTTTCAGGTCAAAGTCACTAATCATGAAAAGTACTCCTTGATCGTAATGGTCGAGCGGTTCTTTCGAGTATCGTTTTATACTTTTCAGGCTCGAGAGACACAACTCTACAAAAAAGGACCCCCCTGGAGTTTTCTTTTCTGTGTCTTTTTCAAACTCCCTAAACATGAAAAAGACTCTGAGTTTTGCCTATGTCGGACTCGTTAAAACTTGATGACATTGGACTCGTCACCATGACGAGACCCAAGTTTCTCCTCCCTAAGGCTCGTTAAACTATCACTAGGTTGGATTCAATAACAGGTTTATCATTGATTGTCTATGGCAGCTAGTTACTCTTGAACATCGACACTTCTGCTTCTTGTCGGGTTGGGACATCCATACATCGTCATTTGGCCTTCCGTGGGTTTGGGTTGTCATTTAGCCTCATTCCATCTGATTCATGCCTTTGATCCTTTGGTACCTGAATGCTGCCACCCTCCGGAGTCGTGTCGCCGACATGTTCAAGAGTATAATCCTTCTGTAGTGTACACCTTTGTTCCTTCTCGGGTACTCTGTTTCACCATTTACCACTTGTTCCTTATCTCGCGTCATTGAAGGGGGAAACATTATGGCCCCCTACGACGGATCATCTCCTGTCGACTTCAGCTCATTATCCAGGAGGTTGATCTAGAGACCCCCTTTTGGTACCTTGGAGCTTGCATGCCTTAATGGCAAGTTCTTCGCACTTGACGGTTGACTTGCATCATTGGTCTTCGATTAGGTGATTCCGCAAGCGTTCGAATTCGGCTCCTTCTTCACGCTTCGTGGATTGTACTAGATGGTACCTTGAGAACCATTGTCATCATTGGTGGTTTCTCTCGCGCTTGTTAACGGCTTACATCATTGATCGGTAATCAAGCAATTTTCTCTCATGCTTGACTTCAGTACCTCTATTCGCATGTTAGAAATTGTACTATGGTCAGTTGGATTCAAGACCCTGAGCTCAGATTACGCACACTTGGGCTGCGTGGATTGGTTCGTGATTACATGACTCATTGATGGATGGTTGCGCCCATACCTGAGTCTTCATGGATGGCTGCGACCATACTTTTATCATTATCATGGTTTCATTAGCTGGATGGTTGCATCCATACCACAAACCTAAGTTATACGTCTTTTGGATGGCTGCGTCCATGCCTAGACGACATGTACTTCACTATTAGAGATATTGTACTTGCATACAGGATCTTCCAGACGGTGTTCCAGCTCAGTTGTTTTGTAAAGCATTTCACCCCTCCCAGTCTCTCGGGCTTCATACTTTAGGGGGCATCTGTTACACAGTAATTTATCACCGCCTTCACTCCCGGTTCTTTCCACTGTGTCATGTGACCAAGTCAAACATGTCCATCACAGACAAATGCTCTCCTAAGTTGCCAATTGACCCACTTTTCCAAAGTTGTCTGCCTCATCACGGCTATTGGTTTAAATAAACGCGCTGAAAGGCACTCATGAATAGACCGACCGCGCTGCCATCGCAGAAGTACACCTATTTCCCGTGATGGATCGATTTTAGGCACCAGCGTGGGGCTATGTGGTCTCTTCAGCGATGATTTCACTATCTGCACTGATCACTGGCGATGTCAGCGTTGAAGCTCAGTTCTGTGCCCGCGATGATCCAGATTGGGCGAATTGTTCCAATAGTTGGCCTTCCAGATGACTCCAGACTTGGTTGTTGGCCTAGTTTATGTCGCCCTTCCGTCCCTGGTGTGGCAGTTTGGTCAATTGTGCTACCTTCCTTGATGATAAGCTCTCTCTTCCACCTTTCATGGAGACTCCTTCTCTTATTTAAACTCTCACCATTGCTATGCATGGATAGTTCCTTAGTTCTTGATAGTTGGCTAGTTGAGCAGTGTTGTTAGTGCTTGTGAGTTTGCTAGATAGCTAGTGTGAGTGTGACAAGTGTGGAATTGTTGATAGCTTGTGGAAGGTTGTGAAGTGCCCTTAATCTTGTGTAAAGCTTATGAGTAAGAGAGCTCTTGTATGTTGGGAGAACCATATTTCAAAGAGTGAATGCTTGAAGAACATGTTGGTTGGACTCTTTCTGAGGAGCCTTGTGACGTCAAGACTTTGGTTGTAAGTTGACTCTTATTTCATTTTTAATGCAATTAATGATGTTTTCCTATGTCTTGTATGTAATGTACTTGATAGCTCATGACTTCTTGACTTTGTGAGTAAATAGTTAATTGTTGTATCCGGTTACGTGCTTTGTTGTATTTCCTTTGCTTTGTTTCAGGTTGATCACTCGTTAAGGAGAAGGAAGCGGAAGCTGGAGCAGCGCAACGGAACTCCATTGACCACTGGTTGAAGTAGGCCTCCAACTTTAACTGTTTAAGGAAAGTTATTGTTGATCTGTCCTTGTTTGTGACTAGACCCACTCTATGGCTAGAGGGGTTGCCTTTGTCCGCAGAGGGAACACTTTCCTACATCACACTAATTGTATTGAGGAGGACATTTTATAAGTGAATATGGGTAAATATGCAGTATGGGTAATGTTGATGTCAAAGTATATTAGTTTATATAATATTAAAAAAAAGTTTTATTAGATTTATATATATAATAATTGAAGTATATTAAATAATAATAAGTTAAATTAAATAAATATTTTTATATTATATATTAATTATTTATTTTACATTCATTGTGAATTATTAGTAATATTTTTCAAATTATTTATTTTCGGTTATTAAAAAAAATATAATATTAATGTAGATTTCTCTTAATTTGGATGTACCAAGTAAAGAAGGAGAAATTCCTTAAGATGCAACCTTTTATCAATTATTTACATCATCAAAAGAGTATACATTTCAGAAGGTTTAATTTCTCTAAGCCTCGATAGATCTAGACTTAAGATAGATCTACACCATTGCTTACAACATTCATGTCATGGTGCTACTTAACAAGGGTTGAGGAGATAAATGATGTGGCAGTGTATACAAACACTTTAGAAGTGTACATATTCACTATTCATTTCAATAGTTTAGACATATTTTGAATATTATATACAGGTCATTTTTTTTCCACCTTTCCAATAAGACTAAATAAAATTTTACACAAACCATCACCATTCCGTACTTATGAACTAGACAAAATAATTTTTTTCAAAGATTATACACGCTTGCAATTGTTTCTCAAATAATTAAGCATTTAGCAAGATGTCAGTGGGCACTCATGGATGGTTATACTGTGCATCTGATGAACTCCTTTCCCACCTATCCCTCTTTCTTGTCAATTTTGGAAATGGGAATAATTTGGTGGAAACATCTCCTTAATCTATCTGTGAGATGGTTGAGGCACACTTCCTTCATTTTTTCTCTCTTGATCCATCTTGTCTCTCCTAATTCATATGTTGGATCCATAAGTAGCATGCAGGAAGGTTGCTCACTTCCCTGAGTGAGCTATTTTCTTTTGGACTTCTAGCATATGACATGGGATAAGATATGAGAAAGAATTTTCCCCATAGCTAACAACCCTCCCTCTATTTTCCTCCTTTCTAATCTAGCTAGGATAAGGAAAGTAATTTTTGCACACAATAAAAATAATCAATCACCTTCATCAAAGAAGGGCCAAAGGAATGAAAGTTGATGATTGGAATTTTATACCTTATCATAACAAAAGGAATGATTCTAACTCCCCCATACTATCCAAATTTGTCTTAATCCAAATCCCGTAGAATTGTCAGGTGGTCATCTTTCTTATAAAACAATTTGATGTTGTTTTATTTAATGATTATATATTTTGACTTCTACTCATTCTAAGGGGACTTAAAAGAAGAATAAGATTCCACTATTCACCTTCACATATTCCATTTCCACTTGAAAAACAAACTCTCAATGAATACCTTAAATGTAAATTTAGATTGGAATTACCAATGGATTAAACGCATTGATCAATAAATCAAACTATGTTGAATTGAATGGAATCCCTCCAATCAAATTTAGTGTCTTCCTCGAGTCCTCATTGAAGCTTTAATATGAATTATTTTTTCTAGAATGGGGCAAAGAATTCACTAACTCTAAGGCCCACCTTCCAACATAAGTGTTGGGTAATTTAATTGTCCTTAAATTACTTCATTAATTGTCAACCAAGGTTCGTGTACTTATGAGATGTATGTGCACTATATATGCTAGGAATTCTATCTTGAAATGAAATTGATCTAACTGTAGATAAATATTAAATAAAATCAAAGATTTATCATGCACGTGTTCTTTTCATTAAAACTACATCCAAACCAAATGCCAAACTAAATTGAAAATTAATCTATAACTTAAAATCTCAACTTATTATAACTTCGAAATTGAAAGTCAAACTCTAATTGCATAATTGAAAGTATATTCTTAATTGCATAATGGAAAAGATTAATACTAAATTGCAGAAAATAAATTGTAACACTACTTTGCAAAAAAAGAATTATCCCTAATTGCAGAAAGGAAATAAATTAGCTACGATTGCAGAAAGGAATGCGCTAATGTAAATGCTTGTGAAAGAAAAACCAAATGAGAACTTGTAACTTCTAATTATTATTGATGTGTGTATATTACTCTAAAAAGACATTTCTTCATCACCCACAAATTTAACTAAGTAATGAAACTGAATCGCTAGAATTAAATGCATATGAGAATCAAACATTTTTGGTATTTTTCTTTTATGAGCACTCTGAAATCAAACCAACAACTGATTAAAATCACAACTGAGATGTAACTATTTGAATTAACAGAGAGAAAATTGTATGAAATTGCAAACTGAATGCAAGAACTAGTGTAATAAAAAAGAGACCAATGAAAACTAACTATCCTTACAACTCTCCAAGGGGCCCTCCCATGAGCGTAAGTTTGTCACTGGTCAAATGATTGCTCAACCACTCATTGAAAACAAAGGATTATATTAATTCAAAGCAAAGTTTCACAATACTAGAAATAAACCACATTGTACTTAACTTTTGAACTGAACTTTTTGGTTTCGTCTTATGGCTTTTATACAATTTTTCATAAACTAAATTAAGATTTTTATGCCTAGAGGCAATGAAACTGTTTTGCCATCTAAGAAGTAAATGTAAATTGCAACTTTATGTCCTCATGATTTTCTGCTACAAGAGAAAATCATGAGGGATTCTTCTTGAGTCATATCCTCGCAATATAACAAGTCTCCTGCACGCTCGCCTGATCTCGTCGTGATCTCCTTCTTCACTTTGCTTAAACACTACACCGTCATAACCAAAATTTGACCTTGGGTTTGACTCTTAGATCTCCCAATCTTTGTAGCCTGCCAAGTCATGTAAATAGGTGGTTATCCATGTGGTGGAAATTTGTCATCTTCAGATACCTTTCATCCCTTTATTGATGCATTGAAACCTGTCTAATCATGGATATAGCTTCAAAATTCAACATTAGCCATGGAATGATCGAGATTATGTAATGGTAGAGAAGTTTTCATTGTAATTCATAAAGAAACATTGATTCTAAAACATGGATGATTAATACCTTTTTATAAGCTCAAGAAAGTCTGAGATGATCTTGATTACGCTAAGATTGGTGCAAAATGGTTACAAAAAGATAAAGGAGAGAGAAAAATGTGGTAAAAGAGGAACCAATTTCAGACTTCAACATTCCCCCATGCCAAAGATCTTGCATGTCCTCATGCACCAAAAATTCAAAATTAGTTCTTGTTTCTTCTTCAATGTAAGATTTTTGAAGCTTGTGCAAGCACATCTAGATTAGTGCTTTCCTTTCTCTTTTAAATGTTGAAGGTAGCCCTTGGTCTCTTCATCAAAATTTTACTTTGCAATCCCCTAATCTTATTCTTAAGGAACTTAATGTTTGCTTTTAGTTTCTTGTTTTTCTTGTACCAATGGCAGAGATGCAAAAGTATGTTATCATTCTGGGTCTTAATATTTCATTTTGTACCTTTGTTGCTTCCCTTTCCTGTGTAAGATGCTTATTAAGGATTTATAGCTAGTATATGTCATGTTTCAGAGTATCCTCAAGTCTATGGTCTAAAAAAAGGATTTCATTGAATGCATTTCTTGATCCTGAGAGGAGCTTACCTTATGTTGCACTCTTTTCTCTAGGGATTCCACATTATCACAAATTTCTTGCCAAATTGGGTCAATGTCTGGTGTTTTCTTTGTTGGGCCCACTGTGTGGGGCGATGTCCTATATCCTTCTTCTTCAAGATCAATCATTTATGGAGAATGTGTATTTGAGAGTTTTAAAATTCTTCTGCTTCTTCTTAACTTTACCCATGACTCTGTAATGTTATGACTTTTCCTCTTTTTGCCAATTTGTTCTTATTTCTCTTTCTTTGGTTCTTCATGTTCTTCAGGTGGTTTAGAATTTAAGTTGGCTTTCTTTCTTCTAAGACTTTGTTTTTCATTTTTCTGTTTATATTTTTCAAAGTACTGAGAGAGTAGAGTGTCATCTTCAAACAGGTCCTTTGGTGCCTCTATTTCATTTTGCTTTGAACTCTCTTTTTCAATTTTTTCTTCAGGGTTAGGGTTTGGTAATGACCTACATCAGATTCTTGTAACTCTCCTGCTTGTTTCTCCCTCTTGGACTTCTACAAAGTGGTTACAAACCAGAAAATCCTGCCAATTGTCTCCCTTAGCTTCTAAATGTGCTTCTATGAGAATTTTTATAAGACCATGATGGTAGAGGGCATTATCAATGGATTTAGACTCTCTTTGTATAATATATTCCATTTTTCTAAGACTATGGAGCAAAAAATAGGGCAAATTGATTTCATTTCCATCAATCAAATGCATTAGGAGCCGAGCATGATAGAAAAACATGGTTTTGAACATTCCTTCACAAGTTATTTTTTTTTTGATAACCAACAACAAATTTCTCCATTTCCCTTTTAATGTTGTAACTAGAATTCCCTTTTTAAAGATGGCTATATCCAGACCTGGTTCTCCGAGGAAGTTTACCGAATCATTCTCCTTGATTTTCCTCTTCTTGAACCAACTTTCTCCATTTCTGGGCAATTGCATAGCTTCTGCCATGACAGAATTTGTCAATATGAGATTGATGTCATCAATTTATGCCTCGACCCCATCAAAATCCTAAGCAAAAGCTTTGGTGACCTTTGTCTCATGCCCATCGATTTTTTCAAAGAACCTAATTCACCCTACTTGTTGCAATTGTTCTCTGGCTCTCAGGTATCCTTGAAGAATCTTGGTTCTGTTTGTTTTAGACCGGACGATGATAACCATAGTGGAGAGAAGTCTCAGTCCTTAATTGTTTTGTTGAAAATAGCAACAAGAAATGCTAAAAATGGAAGTGCTAAAAATATCACTACTATAAATAGCAGCTTAGGTACCAGTGTTGGACGTAGCAACAAGGAATGAAAAATGGAAGTGCTAAAAATAACATTGCTATAAATATCATTTCAGGATAGATTCCAATTTAGTTAGTCCCTGAACTAAAATTAAGAAGTAAAATTCGAATTTGATCTTAGCAGTTGTTTGTAAATAATTAATTAATTCATCTTGAGTTAATTAGTTGTAGGAAATCAAACATGAAGTCTATGTGAAGACATGCAACAGTTTCTCCATTAACTGAGGAAGTTATCCCTTGATTAAAGGAGATCATGATGAATTGTACTTTGAGTTGTAATTAGTTAGCTTAGTTAACTGAGTTAAGTCTAGTTAGATTAATTCAAATAGTTTGTTGAATTAATTGTGAGTTCAGATAGTTAATGCTTGCATGCATGTAACTGCTGCACTTCAGATAACTGAATATTCTCTCATAAATAACTCATGCATGTTTGTTCAGATAGAGACGTAGTTGAGATAAAAGGAAGGGACAATGTACTATTAGTTGGAGGATTTTTCCTATATAGGAAACTCACCCATGCAGAAGGAATTATCTCCTTCAAGTTTGTGTAGTTATTTCTGAGCCAAGTGAGCAGTGTGAGGTGGGAATTCACACAAGTGGAAGCACTAGACCCCAGGAAAAACTGCGTAAGGAAATAGGAGGCTTGGAGAGTAGAGGAGAAGGTTTGGAGAAGCCTTTGACTGTTTAGGAGCAGTATTGTTTGATTGCAGAGAGAGCAGGTTAGCTTGTGAGCTGATTCTTTTTGTAACTCAAACATATTTCGACTTGTATGATAATACAGAGATTGGGGTTTTAGGCTGAGGCTTTCCTCGAGTTATTTCTTCCGTGTTATGTGTGATTGATTTCTCATTCTTAATCATATGTGTTCTCATTGATCTTGCTCAATTCGATTAAGCTTCCGCAAAGTTTGTTGTAGAAGTAGATCTTGTATTGTGCTTTAGTCTATTGCATAATCTGTTGATCTATAGTGGGAATTTCTACATGGTATCAGAGAAAATGTGATCAAAGGAGAGAACAATGTACAATAAGGGAGAAGTTCAAAGTTTAAGGTTCCTAAATATAGAAATCAAGTTCTTATCACATCTCAATTTTACCAATGGTGTTCAACGGTTTAAGACTCGAGTATGCTCTTGATAAGAACACGAATTATATAGCCTGGAAGAATCACATGGAAGTAGTATTAGAGGATAATGGTCTAAAAGACTTCATTGATCAAGAAGTCCCCAAGCCGGCAACAACTAATGTTACAGAATAGGCGGAATGGAGGAAATGTGTGGCTAGAGCGAGGAGAATCCTCTTGGAGGGAGTTCGAGACCACATTGTCTCGAGCCTCCATGGGAAGGAGACACCATTTTCGATGTGGAAAACATTAAAAGATCCATATCAGAACAACAACGATCAGAGGAAGCTGTCGCTGAAAGACAAACTTCGGAAAATCAAGTGTGAAAAGGGTGACACGATCTCTACATATCTGAACAAGCTCACCACTTGCAGGGATGAGCTTGGAAGTGTAGGGATCACGACAGCCGATGATGATGTTAGCACTCGAATTTGCCTCAGGCTGAGGAAGGCAAAACTCGAGGCAACATCATACGAAGCTCAGCCTCGTAGCTAGTCCTACGAGGACAGGAGAGGGCTCTCTCCGGGTCTATCTCGGTAGACAAGTCTTCAAAAGTGGCTGAGATGACCTATAGTGAATGCTGATTTTAGGCTAGTAAATTGATAAAAAGGGTTATTTTGATAAATGATGGGGTTTTCTGGGCTGCATGGGGCTAAGAATAGCTCGAACAGAGAAAGATAATAAAAAACACAGATTATCTCCTGAGGCAAGGTGGGCAAGAAATTTAACAATTAAATTGAGATAAACGGAATGGCAAGACTGCTGAGAAGTTGACAGGGGCATAGAAGATGGATCCTTGTCAAACATAAGAAAACATTAACTATGAATACTTCCTCAGGGCAGAGCAAATAAATTGGATTCTGCCTTTCTCACTTAAAAGTATTCAACAGAAATGATTATGAGATGAAATGTAAAACATTACAAGCTACACATGAGACATAGGAAAAGACAAATGTTAAATCTCATACCACAGGAATCTCAGGGGTCAGAGCTACATTTTTTAATTAAAATCTCTGTCAAAATCTGTACAATGAAGCGTTGTTCTCTCTCCTCCACCAGCGCTCAGAACTCTCTCCTCTTTTGATTTACAATATATTAAATATAATTTAGAGATGGGGAAAACAAATCGATGAAAATAGGGGGCAGTTTCACTTAAAACCTTAAAAATAGGAAAAAGTCTGCTCTAAAGGAACAACGTTACAATTTGTTCGTTGATAACAAATGAATTGGTAGAACCTGTAGCTGAATTTTCTGAACTGCAACTGAAGACCCAAAATAGACCAACCAATTCGGTTTCTGTGCTGGGATAGTTATCTGTATTTAAATTTGGCTTTTGACTTTTATTCTCTCCCCTATGGACGCACTTGGTCCATGGATCAAAAGGGTATTTACAGATTTTTACACGTCCGATGAATAACCATATCCAAAATTAGAAAAACGACACCAAAGATGACCAAGCCAGAGTTATAATATGCCACTCATCGAACTCCAACACGTCCAATCACATGCAATATGGTAGCATCAACAATAGCTCACAATCCGCCTTCTAAGAGCCACATCGCCCGTAATCCCACAAAATCTCCAAAGGATCCCAACAATCGCTGATGGAAATCATGGAACAAAATCTTGTACGGGGTAATGAGGCCAGTCGCTAGTTGAAGCGCACGATTTCTGTGGAGCCGAGATGTTGTTGCAAATTGTTATCATATCAATTGGCCATATTCTGGTAGTACTGTTCCAGAATTCCATCGATGGTGCTCGGATAACTGCCCACTGCAGAAGTTTCATGGCCAACAAAGAGGATGTTGAGAATGAGATATAGTATTGGTTTAGTTGAAAGCCTTCCGTCATCCATGACAATGGTGAGGAGGTCGTCGTAGTGTATGTCTAGATGTCTTTTTCTCTTGTCCATGGTCTTTTTCACAAAGTCCAGTATCTTTGCTCTTAGACTTCAACGCTTTCCTGTAACTAGTCCCGGGAGGATTTATAGGCACAGAGGTGGCACCCTTCATGAATGTGAAATAATCCTTCATGAGATCATCTGTCTCAGGCTCCCCATGATTGAAGCTCATCATCTGTTTTGCCATCACATTGAAAGTGAACTTCTTGGCTTCGAGCTGTGCAGAGAAGGGGCGCTGCTCCATTTTTCCCATGAATCGAGTGTCAGAAGTGAGTGTTTCTCAATATCACCCAACAATTGACTCATAATGTTGCCAATGCTTATGAAATTTACAGCTATGATTTGCATGCACTTAGGCATTTTGTCTGACCAGAACGAGCATCGACCATTTTCCCAGAGGTGACTGTGGTTGGCAGAGAATCTTCCATATTAGTTGCAATAGGAGGCAACAATTCGGACCCTTGTCCCAACAATTGCATTGATTGAGCTATAAATGGATTATGAAAGTTCCACCACCTGAGGTAGAAGAGTCCTTCAAACTAGCTACCATAACAGCCATCAATGCTGGATCTTCACAATCTAATGTATTTTGCAAATATTTGAAGGGTCCCTCAAATGAATCCGGATAGTAAATCTGAACGTTTGTTTTTTAATTCTATATATACATAAAAACAATGCCTCCAGAAAAAAATTAATACCAAGTGAGCCAAGAAATTGAGACTGTGAAATTGGACCAAAAGCTGCCGCCTCCACAAACTGCGTTAGAATTTGCCAATCCAAATTTTCTTCACATAATCAAATCATTCCTCAGCGTGTTGGCCCAACGCGTAGCGCGCACCATACGCGTAGCGCTCTTGTATTTTTGCAAAGACAGGGGAGGCCTGATGCGTAGCGCACCACTGGTGCGTAGCGCAAGTGAAATGTAGTTCCTCTGAACTTGTGACCACAGTTGCCTGTTAAGAAAAAAATTTCCAGATCAAAATCTCATTATAAATAGTACCTGATGCAACACGAAGTGTCTCCATTGAATCACCCCATAAACTCATAGAATATAAAAGGCACCTCTCGGTGCATTTCAACTCCAAAAGTAGATGTGATCGGGCAGTATCCCAGAGACATATTGAATTGTTACCAAGACCAATGAAAAGCAAACTGCTTGTGACCTTCCCTTCAGCGACATAATCTTTCTTCAAGACTTCCTTATTTAATCCCTTTAAAAACCGAACACCCAGTGACTGAACTTAGGCACGATCTGAAGCCAAACTTTATCCCTTTCAAATTTCTAGAGGAAATCTTTAGGACCTCATCAACTAAAGCTACAGGAAATGAAAGAAAGAAAACAACTTTCCATTCAGTCCATGACTATGATGTTACTGAAAACAGAATGGCTAATGGTTGTACATAGAGTACCAGTACATGAAGAACCATAGTTAAAATAATCGAGGAAGAACAAGAAGACTTTGGTTTTCACTAAGGTTATTGAGTGCATTAAACATCTCAACCACCACAAGTACACTCATTGAGACTTTTGTTCGTCGCCGATCCTCAAATATGTTGCATGAATATATTGTTTCTCTTTTCTGAACATGTATCAAAATTAACGAGTTCCTTGTAGGGTAATTTTGGGCCACCTTCAAAATATAGAAACGACCATGCAAGACCCGCAATAGTAGCAAGACCAACATAAGCACCTATCACCAAATAACGGAAGAATAGCCACCCATTAACAATAGCTTCATTAACCTTTTAGAGTCTCACCATCATCACTTTGCGATCCTGCTTTACAACAAGCCCTTTTGATGTGCACACCAGGGATAGAGCATTTCACAACTCTACACTAGATACACAAACCGCCAGGCCGGTTGCATATAGACCGAACCAGTTTCCTTCTAGGAAGAACAACTCTAGAGACATCAAATATACCCATGGTACTAACCTTTAAGCACCTCTTTCCAGGCATCCACAGCCCACAAACCATGTGTACCCATTGAGGTATAGTTGGGTCATGCACGGCAGCAGTGATAGTATTCTTTAACTTGAATTCACTATTCAAATATTTTCTACCCTTCCCTACTTGACCATAGTCTTTTTCTGTATCATCTCAAGACAACTTATAAATCACATTTTGTTGCACTCCTCTTTTCCAAGACAACAGACTAGCAAGACGGAGTCTAACAGATGACATGGTGAGTCTTACACTCCTCGATCTTCCTAAGAGCTGGCATAGCTACTAAGACTTTGTTAATGGAAGAGAAAAATTGCCAGATTAGGAATGACTTTGGTTAGATCTGATGCAGGAGGAGATAAGAAGAAGCACCATAGATGGTTATTCATCCAAGGAGGATGAAGAAAATTGCACCTTAGTGAGTAAGGCTAAGAAAGGGAAGGAGAAGGATTCTCATCCCAAATCGAGTTCTTCCCATGGTGGGAAGAAGTTTGACAAATCGAAAGTGCGATGATTTCGTTGTCATGAGGTGGGCCATTTTGCTACAAATTGTCCACTGAGGAAATCCAAGATGGGATCCAAGGAAGGATCTGAAAGTGAGGCACTGGCCTCACAGTTCGAGTTGGATTTCACCCTCTTTGCATGCATGGTTTCATCCATGGTGGGATGTGGTTGGTTTCTTGACAGTGGAGCTTCTTTCCACATGACCGACGATAAGAGTTTGTTCAATACCTTGAAGGAGAAAGATCTCCAAATACTCATAGCAATGGGTAATGATGAAAATTATAGTGTCTCAAGTGTAGGAATGGTAGTTTTTTAGAGGGAGCATGGAGCTCGCATTACCTTGACCGATGTCAAGTATGCACTAGGACTGAGGAAAAATTTGGTGTCGATCGCAATGTTGGAAGACAAAGGCTATGATGTAGTCTTCAGTAAGGGAAAGGTTTTCCTTTGACACATCACCACGAGACAGGTGAAGCAGATCGGTTCACAAGTCAAGAACCTGTATGCTCTTGAGGTTCAAGATGTACGCAAAGCATTGAGGAGCAAGGAAATTGATGGATACTTGGTGGTTGAGAGGGAGAGTACATTACCTCTCAACATGCAATGCCAGAAGAAGTCTCAGACAATTGTGGAGGAGCCACAATTGGTGAAACAGCTTCAGGAGGTTGTGGAGCAGCCACAACTAGAGAAGCCGAGAGGAGATCGAGTAGATACATCTACTCATGTAGATACCTCCAGTAGGGAGAAATTTCGAGCCAAGTAGGCAAAGGGATCACATGCATCCATACCTCTAGGTCGGAGGTGGGGCGATGTGGAGTGACAATCCCAAGAAGGCTGGAATAGGGGCAGGATCATTGAGGTACCCAACCTCTTTGATTAGACCTTGATACGAGAGCCCTAACGAGGAGTAGTAGGATTGGTTGAGTGGGTAGAGATAGATGCAGATGGAGCGGTAGAGAGAGCTATAGTGCAGGAATCCCAAGACAGTGCAGAGATAACAGGCTGCAACAATGTGAGAGGCACAGGAGTGTTGCACCAGTGCAGGATGGCACAGAGAGGTGTGCAATGGTGCGAGATGCATGGAGTGTTGCAGTAGCTCAGAGGTCAGAGAGGGAGCACTTGTCAGCGGCAGATGGAGCTTCAACATCAAAGGATGTTTCTAGCCCAACAGGGAGGTCAGTTGGGAGTTTTTTTTTGTTTTTAGACTTGTTGGAGTAACAACACTTGGGATAAGCGTTGCATGCAAAACATTCTAAAGGTTCAATATCGGGTTCGAGTTGAATTCCTTTCTTGTTGAGAGGGAGTGTTGAAAATAGCAAAAAGAAATGCTAAAACTAGAAGTGCTAAAAATAACATTGTTATAAATAACAGTTCAGGTACCAGTGTTGTACATAGCAATAAGGAAAGAAAAATGGAAGTGCTAAAAGTAGCATTGCTATAAATATAATTTCAAGATAGATTCCAGTTTTAGTTAGTCCCTGAACTAAAATTGAGAAGTAATTTTGATCTTTAGCAGTTGTTTGTAAAATAATTAATTAATTCATCTTGAGTTAATTAGTTGTAGGAAGTCAAACATGAAGTCTATGTGAAGACATGCAATAGTTTCTCCATTGATTGAGGAAGTTATCCCTTGATTAAAGGAGATTAGGATGAGTTGTACTTTGAGTTGTAATTAGTTAGCTCAGTTAACTGAGTTAAGTCCAGTTAGATTAATTCAAACAGTCTGTTGAATTAATTGTGAGTTTAGTTAGTTAATGCTTGCATGCATGTAATTGGCCCACTTTAGATCACTGAATATTCTCTCATAAATAACTCATGCATGTCAGTTCAGACAGAGACCCGGTTGAGATAAAAGGAAGGGATAGTGTACTATTAGTTGGAGGATTTTTCCTATATAGGAAACTCACCCATGCAGAAGGAATTATCTCCTTCATGTTTGTGTAGTTATTTCTAAGCCAAGTGAGCAGTGTGAGGTGGGAATTCACACAAGTGGAAGCACTGGACCCCAGGAAAAACTGCGCAAGGAAATAGGAGGCTTGGAGGGCAGAGGAGAAGGTTTGGAGAAGCCTTTGACCGTCTATGAGCAATATTGTTTGATTGCAGAGAGAGCAGGATAGCTTGTGAGCTGATTTTTGTAACTTGAACATATTTCCACTTGTATGATAATATAGAGATTGGGGGTTTTAGGTTGAGGCTTTCCCCGGGTTATTTCTTTTGTGTTATGTGTGACTGGTTTCTCATCTCATTTATATGTGTTCTCATTGATCTTGCTCAATTCGATTAAGCTTCTACAAAGTTTGTTGTAGAAGTAGATCTTGTATTTTGCTTTAGTCTATTACATAATCTGTTGATCTACAATGGGAATTTCTACATGTTTCCCTTTGACAGGGATGATGGAAGGTTGATACAAAGGGAATGAGCCAAATTGAATGGTAAGGGTTTCAGGATGGAGTGAAATGGGATGCGATGGAATGAAATGATAACAGAGTAAGGTGCTCATGAGATTTTTGTTTCGTGATAGGATTGAACCTTTTCATATAATCACTGATGATTTTTAGATCTGATTTCATAGGATCAATGGGATGTATACGATTTCAAGTAGATTTGATGTGACCGATTAAGTAATGATGACAGTGGGGTGTAACAATTATGACTTTTGGGCAGCCTTATAAGGTCTTTGAATGATTCAATCATTTTAATAAAATCATCCAATGAATTAAAACCTAATGTTCTTATATGAAAAATAATTCAACATCCTACATACCTTTGCTTGTGAGTTCCTTTGATATTCCTTTGTTGTGGATATTCTGATGTTGACGTAGATGTAAAATTTGGACTTGGCTATAGAATTGAAGATCAACTGCAGAATGAAATAAATTTTATTGCTGCTTATTTTGTTGCTCTTGATCAAAGGAAAGATTCTGTATTGCTCCTGCTGCTTTGATAATTAGTGAAGAAAATGGGTCTTTAAAAGTATTGCTTTCCACCTGAAATCTATTAAAAAAATAAGGATAAAAAGAAATAGGGAAAGACAAGGCATTATGAAGATAAAACCGCCAAGAAGTCTTGGTTTTGAGTTAATATTTTTTGTATAAGCATGCTAAAATAGTTGGTTTTCATTCTTATACCTTTATTTTTATTTATTTATTATTATTATTATTATTATTTTTATAATAAGAAAAATTACAATGAAGTTGGAGAATGAGGAGAATAATCTCCTTTCTTGACCAACTTGAATTCATAATTCTCTTACAAATATTTGACAAACTCTTCCTTTGTTAGTGGTTTATGATACAACCTTATCTATGACCATTAACAAGGAAAGTAACTTGTTCATCATCAATAGTTTTGATTTTGACTGCTCCATTATAAAAAATAGTATCAATCTCATAAGGACCAAGCTAATGAGTTTGAAATCTCCCTTGAAAATCTTTGAATTTGGAATAAAAAAGAAAAGCCTAATCACCTTACTTGAACTTCTTAGCTTTGATAAATTTGTCGTGTCATTTTGATCTTTGTTGTTGAACTATGTTGGTTCTTTGGATAACATCTTGTCTGATCTCATTTAGCTCATTCAATTGTGCTAGTCTTTGTTTTTGAGCTTTTGATAGATCAAGGCCCAATTTAGGAGTTGTTATGAAGGTCTCCACTTGAAACTCTATTGGAAACAGACCTTGCTTCCCATAGACAATCTCATAAGGAGTATGCCCAATTGTGTTTCTCCATGTGGTTCGATAAGCCCATAGAGCTTCTGGAAGCTTTTCTACCCAATCTTTCCTATGAAAATGCACAGTATTGGTTAGAATTGCTTCAAGTATTTTTTGGTGGATTCCACTTGTCCATTGGCTTGTGGATGATATGTAGTAGACTTTCGGTGCTTGATTTTATATTGCTCCATGATCTTTTATACCAAATTGGATGTGAATTGAGTACCTTGATCTGTTACAATTTCTCTTGGAACAACGAAATGAGTAAATATATCCTCAAAAAGAAATGTAACTACATCATTTTTAGTTGCAAATAAAAGAGGTTTATCTTCTACCCATTTTGTAACATAATCTATGTAAACAAGTATGTACCTTTTCTATTTAGATGGAGGATATATTAGTCCAACAAAATCTAGATCCCATTTTTCAAAAGGCTCTATAAGTACCTGTGGTTGTAGAGGAATTTCATCTAATGGCGTTGGCTTCCCCATTCTTTGACAACTATCACAACTTTTGACATATTCTTTGGCATCCTTGAAAATAGATGGCCAATAATATCCCAAAAGAAGGATTTTTTAGGTAGTTCTTTCGTTAGCAAATTGTCCTCCACGCGGCTCATCATGATAAGCTTTCAAGATTTCAGGTACTTCATCTTCTCGAACACATCTTCGGATGATCAAATCAAGTCCAATTTTGTACAATTTTCCATCTATCCAAGAATAAGGTGCACTAGTTTTGATCACTTTTTGATTTTCCCTGGTTGATAGTTGTGGAAGCGACTTTCCTGTAGCCAAACAATTAGCAATATCTATTAGCTCCCAACAGTCGCCGATAATTCATCTGCCGCCGATTTTTTATGGGTAACAGTCTGCCACTGTTTCCTTAAATTATGGAAACCAACTGCAATTATTTCCTTAAATTATGGAAACCAACCTTAGTTAATTTAATTTCTTGTTGGGAGCTCCTAGAGTGGTCCATTACTCCCTCTGCAGTTCTCTACCATGATCTGTGGAACACTTGACACATAGCCAACAAAAGCTTGATGGAAGCTTGGCTATAAATACTTCTGTTTGGTCCCCAAACTCACTAACTCAATCCCCTTCAGTCTTACACCATCAAGTTAGAGTGAGCAGAGCTTGGAAGTGCCACACGGATGAGATATTTTGGAGATATTCAGATGAGAAGTAAAAATTTGAACGTTATTCCCATTGAGCGTCGTTGTGGAGTTCTTCGAATCAAATGCCTTACATCTCCAAAATACTTCTTCTAGTTTTGTTCTGCTAACGTGTACATTTGCACCACGAGTCTCCTCCATGCAACACCAGTACTTCGGAGACTCCTAGACCTCCGAAATTTGCATTTAGAGGCATTTGTAAAAGGTTAAACAAGCGACTCTTCTGTGGAGGAATCGTCTGATGATATTTACTTAGAATTATCATCGTTAATTTCTCCTGCAAAAGGCTTGAAGAAGGTTTCAAAATTTGTTCACTTGGACAGTGGATCTGTGGAAGCAAGGCTCTCTCATTTAGCAACGTTTGCTTCTTCTAATCGATTCGAACATATCGGAATGTGAGTAGCATCAATGGCCGGAGGTATGATTTATTGGGCATTAAAGTTTTCGATTTTTCAATGTTTATTCTGCATTATAGAATCGTTATTAGCTTACATTTGGTATCAGAGCAATTTTTATCTCCGCCTTGGTGTTTATAGACATGCTCTGTTTGGCTAAATGCCATATTTTGAAAATTTTCCGAATTAAGGCATTTATTTGGAAATATGTCTAATTTTTTGCTCAATTTTTATGATTATAATATTTATTTGGTTTAATTATATGCAATTTGGATAATTGTTGTACAAAATTTATTAACTATGCTCATATTTAATTTGCACGAATTGATTATTTCTGCTTTAAATTAAAACATGCTATTTTGGATGAGTATACGAGACCCATCGTTGAATGTTATGCATGAATATCATAGTTTTATTTATGTAATTTATAATTATTCACATATCAAGTTAATTTTTATGCATAAAATAAATAATGTCTAAGTGATCCATATAATTTTTAATTGATTAGAGAATAGCCACAACATCTCTAATTAAATAATATTATATATTATGATTGATTAGGATCACATAAAGAATATTTAGACATTAATTATACTAAATATAATAAATTTTATCCCATAGATTTTTTATTATATTTATATAATTAATTAGGATAAAATATCAAATTATTCATAACTTACCCATAGGAATTATGAATTAATAGTTTTATTATAAAGTTCAAATCTAAGATAGTATTTATATCGAATTATAATCATAATATACCCTTTAGAACTATGAATTAAGTGAATAATTTGATAAATTCTATCATAAAGAATAATTGAATCTGCTTGAATTGAAAATATAGTCTACAGACAATTTTTATGTCATTAGATTCAATTTTTAAGGATGGTTTACATTGGTAAAGCATGAAATTTTATTTTTAAGCCACAATTTTAACATAAGCATGTAATCTTTAATTTTATGTAGTTGTACAACCTACAAATTTCTCTGATATTCATTGTGATATTCCTGAACTTAAGGGAGATAATTATAAGGTCTGGAAGGAGAGAGTTCTCCTTCATTATGGGTGGATGGAAATAGACTATGCTATTAGGAAAGATGAACCACCAACACTCACTAATACCAGCACTACAACGGACATCACGCTTTATGAACGATGGGAGCAATCTAATCGCCTAAGCATGATGTTCATTAAGACTAAAATTTCAGTTGGTATTCGTGGTTCCGTTGATCAGCATGAAAAGGTCCGAGACTTGTTGAAATCCATTGATGATCAAGTTCATTAAGACTAAAATTTCAGTTGGTATTCGTGGTTCCGTTAATCAGAATGAAAAGGTCCGAGACTTGCTGAAATCCATTGATGATCAATTCGTCACTTCAGACAAGGCACTAGCAAGCATCCTAATCATGAAGTTCTCATCCCTAAGGCTCACTAGTGTGAAAGGTGTATGCGAACACATCATGCAAATGAGGGATATTGTGGCGCAATTGAAGAAACTCGAGGTTGAAATTTCGGAGTCTTTCCTAATGCACTACATCCTGAACACTCTTCCACACCAGTACGGACCCTTCAAAATCTCATACAACACACATAAGGATAAATGGTCAATTAATGAACTCATGACCATGTGTGTTCAAGAGGAAGGAGACTGGTGATGGAACTGGGAGAAAGTGCAATGTTGGCAACGTGAGGAAAGGGAAAATCTAAAGCCAATTGAAAAGGGAAAGGTAAAGTACCTCCCCAAGCCAATATCAAGAAGGATTCCAAGTGTTTCTTCTATAAAAAGAAGGGACACATGAAGAAGGAATGTGCCAAATTTCATAAATGGCTTGCGAACAAAGGTAATCCAATCTCGTTTGTTTGTTATGAATCTAATATGGTTAATGTCAATATCAACACCTGGTGGATTGATTCTGGATCAACAATTCACATTTTGAATTCCTTGCAAGGTTTGCAAAACCTAAGGAAGCCAGTGGGAAATGAGCAAAGCATAATATCAGGAAACAAGATGGACTCGCATGTGGAAGCTATAGGAACATGCTATTTAACTTTAAGTAGTGGCTTTGTTTTAGAATTAGAAAAGACATTTTATGTTCCAAGTTTTTCTAGAAACTTGATTTCAGTTTCAAGACTTGTACATTTTGGATATCCCTTTAACTTTTCAGAAACATCCTTCAGTTTATTTTATAAATCTGATTGTGTTGGGAATGGTATTTTGTCTAATGGTCTTTACAGCATTAATTTACAAAACAATGTCACTTATGATTCAATGCATGTTTACACTGGCACTAAAAGATGTGTTATTAATGAAGATTCCTCTAAATTATGGCACTGGAGATTAGGTCATATCTCCATAGAAAGAATTAAAATATTAGTAAATGAAGGGATATTTAATACTCTGGATTTTACTGATTTTGAGACTTGTGTGGACTACATAAAAGGAAAGCAGACCAACAAGTCAAAGAAAGGTGCCAATAGGAGTTCAGACATATTAGAGATCATACATACTGATATATGTAGTCCAGACATGGACTCATATGGTCAGAGATACTTCATCTCTTTTATAGATGATTACTCACGATATATGTATCTCTACATGCTTCATAAAAAGAACGAAGCATTAGATGCCTTTAAGATCTTTAAGGCTGAAGTAGATAAACAATGCAGCAAGAAAATTAAGATCGTGGAATCAGATAGAGGTGGAGAATATTATGGTAGATACACAGAAGATGGACAAGCACCTGGGCCATTTACAAAATTTCTTCAAGAGCATGGGATTGTTGCCCAATACACCATGCTTGGTTCACCCGACCAGAATGGTGTAGTAGAAAGAAGAAACCGAACATTATTGGACATGGTGCGGAGTATGCTTAACAACTCCAATCTTCCTAAATCCTTGTGGATTGAAGCACTTAGGATGACAATGTATATATTAAACTGAGTTCCAATCAAGGTTGCTCCTAAAATGCAATTTGAATTATGGAAAGGTTGGAAACCGAGTTTGCGACATATGCGCATTTGGGGATGCCCGTCTGAGGTGAGAATTTATAATCCACAAGAGAAGAAGTTGGACCCAAGGACCATTAGTGGGTATTTCACTGGATATGCTGACAGGTCTAAAGGTTACAGATTTTATTGTCCACCTCACAGCACTGGGATTGTGGAATCAAGAAATGCAAAGTTTCTTGAAAATGACTTGATCAATGGGAGCGATCAAACCAGGAACATAGTTTTTGAGAAGGATCAATCAGAATCTCAACCTTCCACCTCAAGTGATAGATTGGTTATTATTCACAACACCCCTTAAGTACAAATTGGTGTTGAACAACCAATTGTTGAAGTTCCACAAGCTGCTGACGACATTTCAGTAGATCAGGTAGTTCAAGAGTTGCCAAGAACTTTTGAACAACGAGTTGAACCACATAATTCTTAGGAAGATGATGGTACAACATTAAGAAGATCTACTAGATCAAAAAGATCAGCAATTCCTGATGATTATGTTGTGTATCTGCAAGAATTTGACTACAACATTGGAGCCGAAAATGATCCCGAGTCTTTTTCACAAGCCATGAGTTGCAAAGAATCAGAATTATGGTACGTTGCCATGAAGGAACAGATGAATTCTATAAAGAGTAACAAAGTCTGGGATCTTGTTGAGTTGCCTAATGGTGCAAAATCCATTGGATGTAAATGGGCCTTTAAGACAAAGAAAGACTCATTGGGCAACATTGAGAGATACAAGGCAAGACTTGTTGCTAAGGGATTCACTCAGAAAGAAGGAATCGATTACACAGATACTTTCTCTCATGTATCTAAGAAAGATTCCTTGCACGTTATTATGGCATTAGTAGCCCATTTTTACTTGGAGTTGCAACAAATGGATGTGAAAAAAACATTTCTCAATGGAGATCTAGAGGAGGAGGTTTACATGAAACAACCTGAAGGATTCCCCTCTAGTTATGGTAAGCAATTGGTTTGCAAGATCAAGAAATCATTATACGATTTAAAACAAGCATCCTGCCAATGGTATTTGAAATTCCATAATGTAATTTCTTCATTCAGTTTTCTAGAAAACATTATGGATCAATGTATATACCTGAAAGTCAGTGGGAGTAAAATCTATTTTCTTGTTTTATATGTGGATGACATTTTGCTAGCAACCAATGATAAGGGTTTGCTACATGAGGTGAAATAATTTCTCTCTAAAAATTTTGATATGAAGGATATGGGTGAGGCATCTTATGTCATTTGCATTAAGATCCATATAGACAGATTTCGAGGCATCTTGGGTCTGTTTCAGGGAACCTATATTAATAAAATTTTAGAGAGATTTCAGATGAAGGATTGTTCACCAAGTGTAGCTCCCATTGTGAAGGGTGATAGGTTCAATTTGAACCAATGCCCGAAGAACAAATTTGAAAGGGAACAAATGAAGAACATTCCATATGCTTATGCTGTCGGAAGCCTAATGTATGCTCAGGTCTGCACAAGACCTGACATTGCATTTGTTGTGGAAACGTTGGGACAATATCAGAGTGATCCAAGTTTAGACCACTGGAGAGCTGCAAAGAAAGTAATGAGGTACCTTCAAGGAACCAAAAACTACATGCTTATGTATAGACGGACGAACAATTTGGAGGTAATTGGCTACTCAGATTCTGACTTTGCTAGATGTGTTGATTCACGCGAATCAGCATCAGGATACATTTTTATGATGGTCGGTGGAGCTGTATCATGGAGGAGTGCCAAGCAGACCTTGATTGCCACTTCCACTATGGTAGCCGAGTTCATCTCCTATTTTGAGGCTAATTTACATGGTGTATGGCTTAAGAGTTTCATTTCTGGGCTTAGAATTATGGATTCTATCTCTAAGTCATTGAGAATGTATTGCGACAATTCAACGATTATTTTTATGGCTAAAAACAACAAAAGTGGGAGTCAAAATAAACACATCGACATTAAGTATTTAGCTATAAGGGAACGTGTTAAAGAAAATAAAGTGGTCATTGAGCACGTCAGCACTAAGTTGATGATTTATGATCCTTTGACTAAGGGCATGCCACCGTTGAAATTCAAGGATCATGTAATGGATAAGGGACTTGGTTCCGTTATGTAGTTTCTCATTGTATGGACAATGTTATTTTAATGAAATTCTTAATTATTGTGATGTTTTCCTCATATTTATGTGCACCTTAATTTGAATTTGAGAGAATTCATTTTTGTAGGACCAAGAATAAACATAAGGTTTATTCATTAAGAAATTGTTGCCACATAAATTTTAATAGAAATAAATACATAGTAATACATGGAAGATAATACTTGTCATTAGAGCAATTATCACCATGATTCATGTATCTATTACTTAATACAAATTATCAATGGGTTTTAAGATGAGACATTAAGATTGGAAGTATGGACCAAGTGTGAGAATGTTAGCTCCCAACGACTACCAATAATTCATCTGCTGTCGATTTATTACGAGCAACAGTCTGCCACCGTTTCATTAGATTATGGAAACCAACTGCAGTTAGATTAATTTCTTGTTGGGAGCTCCTGGAGTGGTCCATTACTCCCTCTGCAGTTCTCTACCATGATCTGTGGAACACTTGACACATAGCCAACAAAAGCTTAATGGAAGCTTGGCTATAAATACTTCTGTTTGGTCCCCAAGCTCACTAACTCAATCCCCTTCAGTCTTACACCATCAAGTTAGAGTGAGCAGAGCTTGGAAGTGCCACACAGATGAGATTTTGGAGATATTCAAATGAGAAGTAAAAATTTGAACGTTATTCCTTCTGATCGCCGCTGCGGAGTTCTTCGAATCAACCGCCTTACATCTCCAGAATACTTCTTCCAGTTTTGTTCTGCTAACATGTACATTTGCACCACGAGTCTCCTCAATGGAAAACCAGTACTTTGGAGACTCCTAGAACTCCGAAATTCACATTTAGAGGCATCTGTAAAAAGTCAAACACGCGGCTCTTCTACGGAGGAATCGTTGATGATATTTACTCAGAATTATCATCGTTAATTTCTCCTGCAAAAGGCTTGAAGAATGTTTCAAAATTTGTTCACTGGGACAGTGGATCCGTGGATGCAAGGCTCTATCATTTAGCAACGTTTTCTTGCTCTAACTGATCCAAACATATCGGAGTGTGAGTAGCATCAATGGCCGGAGTATGATTTATTGGGCATTAAAGTTTTCGATTTTTTAGTGTTTATTTTGCATTATAGAATCATTATTAGCTTACATTATCTACAATCCAAGGTATTTTAGTAGATACTGTGAAAAGATATTCATCAAGAAAGTTGTCTTTTAGAGGAACATCATCATTATTATTCTGCATTTTAGAAAGAAATTCAGCACCTGTATTTTCTTTTCCCAGTTTATCAAGAATAGTAATGTTGAATTTTTGTTACAATAACAACCATCTTGTAATTCTACCATTAGTAATTGGTTTATTCATTAGATATCTAATGGTAGAATGATCTGTATGAATGAAATTTTCATAACCAATGATATATTGACGAAACTTATTAATGGCGTGTACAACAACTAAAAATTCATTTTATGTTACAATGTAATTTAACTCTACTGGAGTCAAATTATTTCTTGTATAATAGATATCATAAGGAGTTAAATTTTTTTGTCCCAGCATAACTCCTAGAGTTGTATCTGAAGCATCAGTAGAAATGTGGAAAGGAAGAGGCCAATTAGGTCCTCTTAGAATTGGTGCTTAAGTAATCTTCTGTTTCAATGTCTCAAATGATTTTTGATAGTCAGAATTCCAAACAAATTCACAATATTTTGCAAGAAGTTTGAAAAGTGTAGAGGTTATTTTTGTGATTTTTTTATGAATCTTCTTTAATATCTAGTAAACCTGAGAAAACTTCTAACATCTCTTTGACACATAGGAATTGAAATTTTAGAAATTATATCTACTTTAGATGTATCCACTTTAATCCCGTCACTTGAAATATGGTGGCCTAAAACAATTCCCCCATTTAACATCATAAAACATTTATCATTGCTTAATGAAAGGTTTGCCTCTTTACATCTAATAAGAACGTTTTCCAAATTTTCAATGGCTTCTTCAAAAGTATCTCCTTACACAATAAAGTCATCCATGTATACTTCCACACAATCATGAATTAGATCAGAAAAGATACTTAAAACTGCGCTCTAGAATGTGGCAGGCGCATTACATAATCCAAAGGGAAGTACTGTATAGGAATATGTTCCCCATGGACATGTAAAAGTAGTTTTATCTTGATCTTATAGTGCTAGTTGGATTTGGTTATATCCATTAAAACCATCTAAAAATGAAATATACTTCTTCCTGCCAAGGTATCTAATACTTGATCTATAAAGGGTAGTGGAAAATGGTCTTTCAACATAGTTTTGTTTAATTCCCTATAGTCAATACACACTCTCTGTTTTCCATTTTTCTTTGGAGCAATCACTAAAGCTGACACCCATTGATTATCTAATATTGGATATATGAAATTCACATTAACTTTTATAATTCCTCCTTAACAATTTCTCTCAGATTAGGGTTCATCCTTTTCTGAGGTTGTCTAACTGGTTTGGCATTTTCGTGGACATAAATATGATGCATACAAGTTTTAGGATTAATTTATTCCATATCATTACACTCCCATGCATAAGCGAAAGAGTGTTTTTGTAGCATCTTTTGCAATTTCTTCCTTTGAAATTCTTCCAACTTATTATTAATATTCAATGTTTTGCCTGAAGAAAACAAATTCTATTTGAGAATTTCCAAACTTCTCCATAGAATGTAAAGCCATCGAGTGAGATGATAAATATTTGATATTGCATTTTTCTTGAAAACTTTGATCTTGCTCAAATTATGAAGAAGAATCATTATTATTCATTAAATTTATCAATTGATCCTCTTCATCTAAACATGAAAGAGTATAAACTGGTTGCATGTCATCAAATTCCTCATTATCTTCATTTATCCAAATTTCACTTTCTACTTCAGTTATTGTTTTTGCAGGAGGATACAATGTGAATTTCTTAGTGGAATTCCCATCAGAGATATACATATCATCAGATCTACAACTTATGAATGCATCAATTGTAGCTTGCCAAGGTCTACCAAGGATCAATAGATGGCCTCCTAAATTATTCTTGGGAGTCAAAATCACAAAATCTATAGGATATTCCCAAGAATCTAGAGAAATAGACACATATTCTAATACACTATCTGGTTTGATAAAAGATCTGTCTATTAACTATATCAATGTAGGGGTATATTGAATATTAGGAAGCTTAAGTTGCTCCATTGTCTATCTACTCATAATATTGATGGCTGCTCCTAGATCAATCAAAGTGTTTGGAATTTCAATACCATTGATATGAATTTTCACAATGGGGCTACCAGGATCTAGATATTAACAATAGATTTCCCCATCATGATGTTAGCAATTTTTCCTACCATCTGGATCTTTTTAACATCTTCTCTTTTTCTTCATGGTTTTCTAATGCATAACTTCTTAATAGTTTTTGCAAATATTGGTATTCCCTTTAAAGTTTGGAGTAAAGGAATTTCAATGCAAATATTCTTAAGTTCATCTAGCATATCGTAGTTTGGTAAAACAATTTGCCTTTCTATTCCTTTATCAGTTTTGAGCCTTCCAGGAAAAGGTGGATCCTGCAAAGAAATATAAGGTTGTTCTACTAGAGGAACCATAGAAGCTTGCTTTATTTGCTTATCCTTTGGTTGTATAATAACATCTTCCTTTAGAGGAATATTTTCTTGATCAATATTTACATCTTTTTCATGAAATTTATCCCCTTTAGATTTTTGGATGGAAATTGTTGGTGAATTCTTTTGCAAAACCCTACCAGATCTAAGTTGAACATCATTTAGAACTAATGGGGTTATCAGACAAGCTTGAAATTTTTGTCCTTCAACATTATAAATAGCTTGTTGATTAAGTTATTCAGATTTCGAAGTGGTTGAGCAGGTAATTGATTGGGTTTTTGAGGAAATGGTAATGAAAGATGTTGATTTGGGTTTTAAAATTGAGGGGGTTGGGTTGGTTGAGGAGGATAATATTGTGGTGGAAAAGAAGGATAAGGTTGTTGGAATTGACAATATTGAGGATATTTTCCATAATGATTTTTCCAACCTTGTGCCCAAGATGGATTTTGAGATTGTGGGAGCCAAGGGTGCCAAGGCATAGGTGTAGTCCAATTGTTCTGTGGTTGTGCATATGATTGTTGAGTCATATTTGATTGTTGATTTTTCCATGGTATTTTAGTAATAAAACAAAGTGATTCAACTTGGATTGTTCCAACCTCATCCTGAAAAACAACTTTATGACTAAGTATTGAAGGGCATTCATTTGTATTATGATTTTCAACACATATGACACAAATTTCTATGATATCAAGGGGACATTATCTCAAGGCATGTTTCTTCTTACATATGGGACAAAAAATAGAGAATGCATCATTCTCTACTTTTTGCTTGTTTTGTATCTTAAGAGTATCTGGTTGTTCACTAAGACTCCCAAGGATATCCGTTTTGAAATTGTCAAGCAAGTTTCCTATTTCAGCTCTACTTACTATTCCAGTTGCAAATTTATTAATTCTGAACATCATGAGATCTCTTGGATTTTTACCAGTTCCAACTTTACCCCTTGAAATATGCTTACACAAATCACAAATTTCTCCAAATGAAAGTTGAGAAACATCTCCTTTGCCCATTAAATTGAGAAGGTCAATCCATTCATCTCTGATGGATTTTAGCAAACGATCTTTTAATGTTTCATCATCTAAATTATGCATCTTAACCCTTTTAATATTGTAAGCAAATCTATCAACTAGGTCTTCAAGACATTCATCATATTTATGCATCATCTGAAAGACTTCATCCTTAAGGTTATGGGGCATGCAATAATCCTTATATTTTTCTAAGAACACATTTTTCATTTCTTCCCATGTTCTAATAGTATGTGTTCCTAATCCCATGAACTATTTAAGTGCTCCATCCTTAAGAGTAGCAAGAAATAATTTCAATTTCAGAGGATCAAGTAAGCAGTCATAAGATCTACATAAAAATTCAAACTCAAAAAGAAATGTTTCGCGGTCCTCATTTCTCAAACCATGGAAATTAGGAAGGATAGAGGGTGAGATGTTTTTCATTGTGGTTGTGGTATCTTCATAAAAAATGGGAAATCCATAAGGATCTAGTTCTCCCCTACCACCTATACCACCTCCTCCTCTACCTCTTCCACCTCCAATCCTAAGTTCACCATTTACATTGTGTACTTCTCCTTCTCCTTCTCCTACTATTGTAGATTCATCAGAGATAATATAAGGTTCTATGATAGGATTGTCTAGCTCTTGCTTTGATTCCTCTACTAATGGTATCTTAAAATACATTTCTTCTTCTTCTTCATGAGGAACCTCTAGTTCTTGTCCTATAAGTTGCTCTCTTGTCGAAGAGAGGAAAATTACTCCTTTTGCTGGGGATGTAGGGTTAGGAAGTCTATGTCTACCTGAAAATGATGGAATGTGAGTATGAGTGGTGATAAAACGCGGTAAGTTATGGCAGCGGGGAAAAGGCGGAGACCGTTGGGTCGGGACGTCCAACGACTGAGATGGCAGCGGAGGTTTAATAACATATGTGACATTGAAACGGTCAGTGGGCAACACACGGTCATGTGATCGTTGTTTCATGACCGTTTAGACTCGGCGCCTGGTGCTAAAGAAATAGGGGTTTATGCAGGGTTTAGAGGAATAAAATAGATGCAACGAGGTGAAAGGAAGTAAGCAGGGGAAGAAAGAAGGGCCAGGCTAACCAGTGTAGACCGTCTTTGAGCCAACAACCAAGGACCGAGCTTATTCCTCCTCCTCGAAAATCAGTGACATATAGCAGAGCTAACACTGGCTCCTTCTGGGGATGAGATCCTCCCTGTGAGGTCTCAAGAACTGCAGACTAATGCCTTCATACAAAACCAACTTAAAAGCATTCGCCTAGTATTCCATTGGGCATGGAGTCTAATTAAGTTTAAGCTAAAATCTGCAAAGGAACACATTAAATCTTGAAAACTTTAAATAACATAAACCTTCAAAAATTGCCCATTTTTGGGCTAACAAAATTGTTTCTCCTCCTCTCAGCCCGCTCATCATAGATCAGAAAATTGGGTTGATTTGATCCTCTACCTCAAAGCGTTTAGAGCATTTGACTTTATCTGGTAGATATGGATCAAATCTCATCCCCTTTCTGTATACTCTCATCCTCAGATGTTCTTCATGGGAGCCTTTGTACACCTGATGAATAACCATGGCTACTGTGTACTTCTCTGTGTCATCTGTGGCCTACACAACTAATAGGAATGGTGAACCAATGTATGCTTGTGCGGGGGACACAAAGACATCATCTACTCCTTCATTTTTCTTAGAACAATCCTCATCTAAGGAGGAGTCCCAAGACTGTGCACCCTCTTCCTCTATCATCTGACAAGATGCCTTTTCAATCTATGTGAACGCCATCTAAACAGGCATCAGAAAATCAACACTGAGATGATCAGTATCGGCCTTGGGCTTTGAATCATGTCCTGCCTCAGTGCCTAGTAGGCAGTTGTGAGGGATTGTCACTTGAGCAGACAGAGGGACAAAAGATGACGGGGAGCTTTCCTCTCTCTTTTTGATCACTGTGCTGGGGATAATAGCAGGCTGGTGAATTTGCATATTTTCATAGTCATTAGAAGATGGGCTTGATGTAGGCTCTTCAAGGATGGTAGGACTTGCTGCTGGTTGCTTCTGCTGATAAGCTTGTTGTTCTGCAGGGACAACAAACTCTCGAACAGTGCGTTTGGATAATGACTTTTCATAAGTAGCCCTGGTTAAGAAAGGGGCATAACCCTTATCTTCCAAACCATGGACCTCATCCTTTTCTTCATATTGTTCTTCTTCCATGACTATATTATGAAAAAGGGTCTTCACCCTTTTATCTTCGTTTGCATTTTTGTTTCTTTGCAAAATCTGCAACTGCTCCTGTGCTCCTCTATGTAGATTTGGAATTGGAAGAGAAAAGGCACAAGAAGCTCCTACGTCTTGAGAAGATTGCTCAACCTCCAATCTGGAAACTTCAGAGGCCAATAACTCTATCATCCTAGCCAATTTATCGATCTCAGGATCCGAGGATGATGAGGACTCACGCCCCTGTCTTCTTCTTTCATCATCACCTTCGAGTCTTTCTGCAGCCATAATGTTTGATTCTACTTAAAAGGTCGCATCTTGCATATCAGCCAAAGAAGCACATCTTCTTTCTCTTAACAGCAGGCAAAACTGAGAATCGAAGGCATTGGCATAAGTGAGCATAGCAGAACTAGGAGTGGGTTCCACGTCAGCTGGTATTCTGCTGTACATATGGTTGAATCTGATGTTGAAATCAGACAACAACTCACCATTCTCCCTCTGCAAGTTCCCAAATTCAGTATGATAATAGGGTAGATCCTTCTTATCCCCCCAATGCTTTAGGAACACATCATTTAAGGCCTCAATGTCTGCTATAGACCTAGGGGTTAATTCTCTAAACCATTTTCTAGCCTCCCAATCTAGGATTTGGACAAAAACCCTCATCCACACATCCTCTTCATTGATATCCAGGTTATTAGCATAGCTATAAAAGGACTCTAGATTCTCTTCAGCCATTACTCCTTCTGTACCAGTAAACTTAAGCATATATTCTTGATAATCTCCTACATGCATGGTATTTAAAGGAACATGCAAGACCAAGGGTCCATATCTAGCAGCAACGATTCTTTCTATCTTTGTAGGGGGTTGCTGACCTGCCATGACTGGAGTACATGAAAGGATACTGGTAGACTGAGTGGTATGAATCAATGAAGTGGATGACAGAGATAGAGGAATATGATGGACAACATGGGATGCTTTCTTTGGATTGAGAGCCGAAAGGGAAATGAATGAACATGAGCTGAATGAATCTCTGAAGGTATTTCTACACTAGCAGAGGTACATGGGACTTTTAAGGCTTACCTAACACTGATGCTCCTTTCTACGATGTTTTCTTCTGCTTAACGATCTTCTCAGGGCCAGGCACTAGTTCAACTGGTGATTTCCGAGGATTTCTTCAAGTATGCCTCACAAACTGAGCTAGAACTTCAATTTGGAGTCGGCGAAGGTTGGTATTCCTCTAGTGGAGTCACCAAATAGATGATTACAACAAAAAATGTTCCCATACCTTGTCTATCATCAAAATTTGGAACTGTGTCGTCCCCCAGGGATGTTGAGCTTCAATCTCCTCTCCCCGACAACGACGCCAATTAATGTTATCACCCCCAGAAACTCTCCTAGTTTGTATCTCGGAGACGCTCGGGAACATTACAGAACTCAACAAAAAGTTAGATATGGATGAATGGAAGGAATGATGCTTGTCCAAGCTAGATAACCACTTCTACTATGCTTAACTCCAGACATGGGTGAACACCCCCATACGACAAGGATTTAGACCACCAATCACTCATAGTTTAAGGAATAGGTGAAGATGGAGAATACTGACCACACTAGCAGATGCACAAGACCATGTGATGGCTGGCTGCAACCAGTAAAAAGGTCTGCAAATCTATTTCCTAATGCACAGACAGGATGACAGCTCTCTGGCACTAAAATAATAGAAACCTGCATAACACATTCAATGATACATACTAGATTCTAACACAGAGGGGGGATGACAGCCCCTCAAATGCTAAATATCAAGAGCACATGAAAAATGCATAACAGGCACAACCTACAACAGAGAATAAGTGGAAAGTGAGCAATTAACAACAAAAGAAGCTTGTATTAGCTGAAAATGAAGACCGGACGTTGCAAGTATCAAAGTAGTTACAGTCTCCAGAAGTTGAACCTCACATCAAAACTACAACCATCAACCCTCATCACATTGTGTTTTTGGGTATATATAGAGGTTGATTACAAAATGTTCTGCTATTCTATGCGTGGAGGGGTCATAATGGACCATCAACCACTTTAACTCTCTGATGGAGTCTCTGCTACAATCTGACTGTGTCTGCAGATAAATTTGACCTTCTCAGAGGCTCTGTTGTCCTTCTCGAACAGGTGGAGTGTAATGTGGATGCAATTCCATAACTGCTAGGTACGTTTAACTACTCGAGGCATGTCCTTTTTCCCTTGGCCATACTGTGTTGAATGTGGTAGTTGAAGATTAACTGCGCAGAGTACTAGATTCTGGCCTCCTTCTTCCTTCGGGAGCATAGGACAAGCTAAATACACAGACAGTATGGCGGACGAATGGAGGAGAAAGGTCAACCATTGAATCACATAGATCAACGGGTGGAAACGATTTGCAGAGGGTATCGGGAGAAAACAAGAGTGGACAAATGTGAGTCGTCGGATGGCGAGTGGGCAGATCCGACGGTGATCGGGAGCGGAAGCTACATGAGGATTAACGGCCGGGGACGGGCGAGACGGGCAGTAAGTGGTATTTCCCACACCGCTTACAGGGGTCGGGCGGTAATCGTACACGGGCTCGCGTTACGAGTCAACATGCGACGCGTGGCAGAAGGGACGCAGGGAAAATCGCTTTCCCCGCGGGCTAAAACGCGGGTAATTTATGGCAGCGGGGAAAAGACAGAGACCGTTGGATCGGGACGTCCAACAACTGAGATGGCGGTGGAGGTTTAATAACATATGTGACAACGAAATGGCGGGTGGGTAGCACACGGTCATGTGATCGCTGTTTCATGACTGTTTAGACTCGGCTCCTGGTGCTAAAGAAAGAGGGGTTTATGCAGGGTTTAGAGGAATAAAACAGATGCAGCGAGGTGAAAGGAAGTAAGCGGGGGAAGAAAGAAGGGTGAGGATAACCAGTGTAGACCATCTCTGAGCCAGCAACCAAGGACTGAGCTTATTCCTCCTCCTTGAAAATCAACGACATGTAGCAGAGCTAACAATTACCATGGAACACATAAAAAACAACCACTAGGGAGCACTCCACATGGAAAATGCACACGTACACAATCCATGAAAGAGAAATCAATCTTCCTCAATTGGAAACTCTTTTTCAGCCTAGCAACTCTCTTCATGGGCTATTTAAGATAAAATTTCCACAATTGTATGAACTATGTTTTCATTTGATTTATACATTCTATTTGGGTTGTAGCATGGCTCTAGCGTTCAAAATTTGAGTGGGAAATGGTAATGGTATTCTTCATATAGAATGGATATGTGTCATTGGCATTGGCTGAGAAAGTTTATTGGTGAGGCAATGGAGGTGTGAGACTAACTAGGTTTATGCATGGTCCATCAAGGTGAGGCCCTTAATAGAGGGCAAGCAAATTCATGTGCATATCACAACAAGTGGAAATAAGTGGGTCATGTTTCTAATAAACTAACTCTTCACCCTATATACTGAACATGAACTCATGGAGGAAATACAACAATTGTTTGACAAGATGACCATCAAAATGCTTTCTCATTGACTAATCAACTATCAATACATGTATGGTGTATTCGGGCATGGAGTGTCTTAAACATATATATAAAGAAGATGAATATATCACCTATCAACCCAATATAAATCTAACAAATGTATGCATCCAATGTGTTATATCAACACATAAAATTCATAGTGAACATTTCCTTGTGATATAATAATAAACTTAAGTTAGGGTAAATAAGTCATTATCTAACTTAGAAATAAAATTGTTGGTAAATTAATATCTATGGACTCATCTATCAACATTGAACTCTTAATAATTTACTAAGACTACAAAATGAGCTTAAATTTTCAACTAAGTTTCAATCAATATTCTATGGTTTTGTGGAAATAATTCTTTTGATTAGGGTTTGGGGTCAAAACAGAGCATACAAGAGAGAAAAAACATAGCGATCCTAGAGTAGCATATATGTTTATATCATTATAACTGATAAAGGACAATGAACACTTACCCAAACAAATGTTAATTAGAGCAAATCCCCATTGGAAATTCATCTCACTCCAAAGCCTTGTTTCACTATCCTGCACACAAGAAAGAACAATAAGTGAAGGAAATTTAGAGATAAACTTTAAAAATTATACATACTTGGAATATGACAAGTAAATACAACCAATTTAATATAATCAAGTAAGAAATAACATAACAATTAGAATCAAGATATGAACAAGTTGAATTCTCTATTATTGATCAGAACAAAAAATACATGTGTAGATGCACCATAATTTGTTGTTATTGATACCATGTAGAACCACCCTCTGGATTCCTCTATCTTGGGCCACTAAAGCTCAACTCTATTTATCTTTGTCGGTTCATGCAAAGAAATTAAAGAGAAATGCACCCTTTCCAATGCAAGAAGATGAAAGAGACTTAGTAAAGGAACATGAGTTTTTGATTGGGATGGGTAACTTAAAACCCATGAATAAATAATAGATTCATAGAATGGAATTTACTAGCACAAGGGTACTTATATTCTCTCATCTTCCTCCACCATAATTCTATTTATATACTAATAATTGGTCAAGGTAGTTGGGAACGAGCTAGAAAAGTTGAATCCTTAGTAAAACCTGTAAATCCTGCCTGAAAACACACTATTATGCACACATTTAAATTTTTTAGTGAAAAAATTAAATATACACGAGTTGCTTGAGGAGGCCCAATGTATGTACATGCTTTTATTTTAGAGGAGTAACACATGTACATGCTTTGATTTAGTGGAAGAACATGTATGAACTCAAAAATGATTTTTTGAAGAGTTTCAGGGAGGAGGGTTACCTGCTAAAGTCAATGAATGATAAGATCAAGCCATAGAATGCACATGGGTTGCAAATTATGCAATAATATATTAATAGCAATTATGACAAAAATGTATCCCTTTGTAAATTTATCATTCAACTAGAATTATCTCAATCCATATTTCACTTATAGTCTAGCTTAAACAATACAAATTAATATTAGGGGTTGAAATATGGTTCTTTAATCTAATTGCTATTTTGATCAACATGTCAATTGATATATATATATATAGTAGATATAGATATATATATATATGTCAATAGGAAGATCAAATTGCAGCAAAAATATTTTTTATTGTAATTGTCAAACATAACGAAATATAGCTTGGAAACTTTATTTTGGCATGCCATCTTTTTCATTTTTATTTTAAATATGAATACTTTATATATCATTCCAAAAAGTTGAAGATTACATAAGCAACATTGGCATAGTGAATACCATATAAACTCTAATCATCCAGAACCCTCAGATAACATAATACATCACCCACATGAACATAAAAACTTTCAAGCTCTAGATATGAAACATGACACCAGACTAGATTCCAATATCCCAATGTAAACATTAGAGACAACAAAATACCATCAGAAGTAAATACATGCATCCCAATCCCCGTTGACACAAAGGAAAACATCAACATATAAAAATTCAAAACCATAGAATTTAATGGTACATTAGCATTGAATGGTAGAGGAATAAGAACAATCTCAGTGCGCCACCACAACTTAAAGATGCTGAAACACCTCAACAACCACCCATGACCATGAAACCAAGTAACAATCCATCGTGAACGAGAGAATGGCACTGAAACAAAACTCCAATAGCTGCCCCAAACCATAGATCCAATAACTAGTCCATCATTCCATAGATAGTAGGCACCAAAACAAACATCCGTGAGAGTTACCTAGAACATGCTCAATGTAGAAAACATCAAAACCAACATCCAAAGTACAACCCAAAAGTTAGAGAACCCAATGACACTATCAAAAAGAGATGAAACCACCATGTTATTCATGATATGAAGAAATTAAAGCAGGAGTTTGAACATTGTCATTGGCTAGAGGATCTGTAATATCTTCAGAAGCAGAATCACCAACAAAGAAGCGCTTCACCTTTGCCAAATGAGAATCAATGTTATCCAAACAAAATCTCATATTACGAAGCATTCGTTTAATATCTTCCAAGGAAGAGAAAACATTGTAATTTTCAACCTATTTATCTTTGAAGATGAGGCACAAAAAAGTTGTCATCTATTAATTGAGGGCCAAAGAAGTCAGGAATTGCATCCTCCTTCTTCGAAATCTACTAGGAGCTGGTAACCATTTAGCATCCCCACCCACTAATTCTGAGTCTGAAAAATAAGGACAACCCCTTGCTTCCTTATTCTCCATGACTAATATCTCCCTCCTGATTTCCAAGGGGACATCATCAAAAGCAAAGGCTACAATATCATTAGCAAAGGGAGAACCCTTTTGTGCCCAATGTTACAATTAACAATATATCAATGAGATAAATAATTCTTTGAAATTTAAAGTATTATATATTATAATCAGTCATAACTTTTGTGTTGCAATATAATTTATTAAGTTAGTGTAATATTATGCATATTCACCTTTAATTTTAATAATATCTTGTGCTTATCAATTTATTTATTTTTCCAGAACTTTAAGCTTAACATATTTTTTCATAATTTGTTGTTATATTTTGCTTATCAAATTTTGTCAACACTTTATGGTTATTATCTTTTGTCATAAGTTTCACAAAATTATGGTTGTCAAATATTCTCATAACATTATGCTTTTCATCTTTTGTTGTAATTTGTCATAATATCATGCTCAAATTTGTAAGGATATTCTTGTGATATGGTTTTTCATAATTTTTATATATATATTATTATATTATATATATTATATATATATATTATAATATATATATATATATATATATATTTGTATTAAAATAAAGTTGCAGCTTAAACATTCAGCATGACAATATAAAATACATATGGAAATTTAGTCTTGAACACTTCAAATTTTCTAAAAAATTTAACACCATTGTTTGTTATCAACATTAACCTTAAATTTCCAGAACTTATATTAACTACTCAACATGTATATTGCCACAAAAACTACCCTACCATGAAAACGACTTTGCAAAGCATTTTAAAACTAGGATAAAAAGGAGTCACGCCCACCAAGGCTTCCTTCTTGTTATCAACCTTTAACGAGAAAATGACAAAGGCCTGTTGCTTTACTTGAAGTAGGTCCTCTTGAATTGTTTCTTCTGTTTCTACTGACATATATTCCACTCTAAGTGACCCCATGGAAAGAACTAGACGAGCTACAAGTTTTATCTCCTTTTTTTTTTTATAATTATTCGCCATCTATGGCTTCTCAACTATGTCTTATAGTGTTTCTCTTCTCTTTGTCATTTCTTCTAGATTTTGCGCTATATTTCATGCACAAATTAGCTACTTATGCAATGCCCTAAATTTCAACACTTTTTTTTTCTTGATATTTTCTTTGTATTTCCCATTCCCTCACATCCAAAGAGATATGCTTTCATGCCTCATTAATATGCATTCCACACCTCCTAATTCCCTTGTAAAGATCTAAGCTTACACATGGCACACAATTGTTCGAATATTTATACACTTCGAAGCTGCTAGGTAAGATCAACTTGCTATAATGTGTCTTTGGGTAAAAGTATGTTTCTTTAGTATGCATTAGTTGAATTGCAAACCGATGGTCACAATATGTTCTAGATATAGAGTGATTTGATGGTTTCCTTTGATACTAACAATTATATATCCATGGCTTAGCACATAATTGGTCCATGATCGTTATTTGAAGAGCATGGATGGTCATTGTTGATGACCAATTGTGAGAAACTCTCTTGTAAAAATTTTATTTTCCACTAATAAAATTACCTCAAGTGGCCATGTTGGTTGGGGTCATGGACTATTTCCCTTTTAGAGGGTTTTAATCACATAAAGATATTGGTGTTATGATCATTGACCTAGTTGTATGAGTGGTTATTGAAGGTGTTTATCTTGTATGAAATACTTGTTTTCTCGAACATGGTATCAGAGCATGTATGAAGAACCGCTCCCATTATTCATATAGATCTTGAGCCCTTGTTGTCAAATTCCTAAGACGTACTATTTTCATGAATTTTTGGCCTAAGCAGACTATTCCATTGCTTATGGAAAATTGATTTTAGTTTAGAATGCCTTTTGTTTCATCCAAAAAGGTGTCGATTTGATCGAGATATGTTTTTTCATTAGATTTGGAGGTATACATTTTGAATACACCTTAAAAAAAATTATAGCATTCATATTTCAATTCTTTGTTTTTGTTCTTGACTTGCTACTCTTTTTGGCCTGTGTATGCTCTTTGTCATTTGCTCCATGTAACCTTTGTGATGGACTTTGTGCAATCTTGGAAAATCAGAAATAAAGAGAACTTGCAAATTCCGAATAAGTTAACTAAGATTTCATTTATTTATTTCTTGTGTGGTTCACGGACCCTAAAGATCGATGACTGCTATGTCCATGGAATATTTTTACGAGCTAGTTCCACTCGAAGGGATCACTTCCTGTCAGCACGATCACAAAGCTTGACCTCGAGAGTGTAGAGAGAATTGAGCCCATGACCTCTCAATAGCAAAGGTGATTTAATGACAGGGACTCGAGCAAGTGAGCTAACCCTCTGGGCTATAAGTTCACCGAGAGATAACCCAATTGTTTTTTAGTTTTAGAATATATATATTTTTAAATATTGTTTGTTTTTGGATAAGCACATACATCAAAGTGAAGTCACAATAACAACAACCCCATCTTCATTTATTAGTATTAATATGTGTTTTTCACTAGCACACTTGGTTGAAAGTTACTTTATTTAGTAAGAGGTTTTGAATTCAAGTCTTTTTTTCTTTCTTTCTTAAAGTCATTTTTTGAAAAGGTTCATGCAAACTTTTAATATTTCATAACTTTATTGTAAAGTATATTTAAATTGTACTACAAAATTGAATCATTGTAAAGTAATTTTGATATTTTTTTTGTTAATTATTTTTTGCATGCAACTCATATTTATAAAGTAACTTCAACATTAAAGTGGTTGTCACTTGTTTTATAAAACTATATCACTTCATAAAGTAACTTATTTGTAAAAGTAAGCTTATAGGCAAAGCTAGCGAGGGAAAGGATTTTTCTTTGTTTCTTAGCAACATACATCACCACATGGGCCAACTCCTATTTTCCATCCATCACCACATGGGCCAACTCCTACTTTCCTCGTGGGTCTTTGTTACTACCAATGCCTTATTTCAAAAATAACATAAATTTCACATCTGAAGTCTATTTTTAGTGCCATTTTTTTAAACGACCTATTCGTCCATCAAGATAGTTGCTTTTAGCTTTTGATCCATATTATCTACATATTTTAATATGACCATTCCAAGTGAACTTTCACTTACTACTACCAACTATTTCCCATGGAAATACAACATGAAGGATGTACTAAAAAGTAAAGGATTGTACCAAATTATCTTGATAAAAGAGAAATCCCTCACTAATGTTGATAATAACACCAAATGGGATAATAAGAATGATAAAGCACGTGGATAAACTAGAATGCCCATTTCTCCTTATTCACAATTTCATATACAAGGAATTAGTGACCTAAATGTAGTCAGGGAATAGTTTAAAAATATAATTGGTGAACTTAATGTGGTTAGATCTCATTAGCTTGGAAACTAGATCTTTACTTTATATCTAAATTATTCTTTACTGTTATTTTATATATATTATATTTTTTTATATATATATATATATATATAATATTATATATATATTAATAATATATATAATATATATATATATAATATATATTATATTATATATATATATATAATATATATATATATTTAGTTTTGATACTTTTTATTCCACTAGAGAAGCTCTAGGGGATGCATATAAAGATCCACTCTTAAATATTTTTTGCGACTCTTTGAATAGATAGCAAGACAAGCTCTTTCATATTAGAGTGATAAACATTGCAAGTACATCTAACAAGGCCTTTCTGGAACAAAAAAAGGATAAAACCAAGCATACCAAGAAGCAACATCATTGTAACAATAAGCAAAATAAGGCTCCCAAACCTTCTCAACTAGCTTCTACTCCCAATGGTGACAAGGACAAAAATCAAAGAGTAAGAAGATAAACATAGTTGTAATTTATGTGGGAAAGATGGTCATCTAGAGTCTAAATGTTTTATGCCCTACATTTTAATCCTAGAATGAAATTGAAGCAAATGTTAATATATGTGAAAATCTAGGGTTATTTCGAAGGGAAAATTCAAGAGGTTACAATGAAATTTTGTGAAGTTACATTATGCAATTCATTTATCAATGGAGTTTGTGTGTAACATATTTTAAGTCACACTTATTTAATAAGACGGAGGCCTTAGAAACAATAAGGTAGAAGCACAACATCAATCTTGATGTTTCTTCTTCTAACACTTCTTCCCATGGACATGCACTTTCTACTTTTGGTTTCTTGTAATGCAACCCCTACTTCTTCTTCTGACGAGTGGCTTGTTTATTATGCAACATCTTATTATATGGCTAAGGATAAAACCATTTTTCTTCTCTTAATGATTGTAACAACAAACAATTATTTCTTGGTGATGATAGATATCTCAGTGTTGTAGGGTTTGGAACAATTCAGGTAGACAATAGTCATTTCAATGATGTATTATGTGCTCCAAGTCTTTCCTACAACCTTCTATCAATGATCACTTTTCCAAGTGAAAGAAAAACAATAGAATTTTCACCTCACTAAGTTGTAATCAAGTGTATAAAAGATCCTAAGGATGTCCTAGCCATAGGAATAGTTGATGATATTACCACATTGCATAGGTTTGATAACTTTGGTCATCAACTCTTCCATTAGTTTTTACTGCTCATAACAATGACCTAAACAAACTTTAGCATGTGCGATTTGGTCATCTAAACTATTTTTCATTGCAACAAATATGTAATCAAAATATGGTGATTGCTCTTCCTCTCATTTCTTGTAGAGATTATGTTTATGGCAATTGTGTTCTTGGAAAATATCATTGGGATAGTTTTCAAAAACATGCCTCTTAGTATGCTTCAACAACTTTATAGGTTGTTCATAACGGTTTTTGCAGTCTATTTTCCTCCCCTTCTTTCTTTGGATACATGTAATTCTTAAATTTCGTTGTTGACTTATCCATACACACTCGGGTTTACTTCTTAAAACTTAAGGGTGAAAATTTTGACATGCTTTTGACTTACAAATCCCTTATAGATAAACAATTTGGACACCAACTAAGGTTAATCATAGATAATGGAGGTGAATATGTAAAGATCAAATTCACAACTTACTGCATTACATAGGGCATTCAAATGCAACATATTATTCCATATGTGGCACAATAAAATAGTGTCGATGAGAGAAAGAATCACACTTAGGAAATGGTCAATATTATGATCCAATCTAAGGGATAAGTATTCATGATTGGGTAAAGCACTCAAATATCTAAATTACATAGTAAATCACACTCCCACAAATGCTTTAAAAAATATAACGAGAAGAAGCATGGACTAGAATTAAGCTAGACATTAGTCACTTCCATGTACTTGGTAGTATAATATGGTCTCACATTCTGAATGAGAAAAGGAAAGAATTATAGCCTAAAAATGAGAAGTGCATTATTTTTGGATATTATAAGGTTATAAAATTCTTCAACCATGTTCCATGAAATAATTATTAGAAGAGATGTTAAATTTGATAAAAATATCTTGACCCATGAGATTATTTCAACATTTGTGCCACCTTTGGCATTCACACTACCTTATATTCTTATTCTAGTTTCATATTTAGATGATGATAGTATGGATGAAAATACACCTCCATATGCTCACCTTCTTTTAGATGAGACCGTTGAACATGAACTATAATTGGCACCATAGCTTCCCAAATGGGTCCATTCTATAGAAGAATTAGTTGGTGATCTTGCGAGTGATCCTATAGACCAACATCGTCACAATTCCAATGAGCCTCATCTCTTTTAACTCAAGTTTCAAAGAATCGTGATCCAAAAAAAATAATAGAAGCTAGAGGTCATCTAGTATGGGATACAAATATGTATGAATATTTTCATTCCTTAATGGTGAACGATACTTGGGAACTTGTACCTCTTCCAAAAGGAAGAGAACTTGAAATAAACGTGCTTATAAAACTAAGCATGCATCATATGGAAGTGTTGAAAAAGATAAGGGCGAGTTAGTTGTTAAAAGATTCTCTCAAGTTGAAGGGATCAACTACAATGAAAATGTTTCCCTTGTTACTACAATGAATTCCATCCACCTTGATCTAGTACTTTATGCCTCACATGGATAAGAGGTCCATCAAATAGATGTTAAATCCACCTTATTTCATGGGGATACAAGATGGAATCTACATGGAATAAATTCTTGGCTATGTTTAAAGTGACTCTAGCCTTGTTTGTCACCTTAAGAAATCTCTCTATGATCTTAACCAAATACCTCGAGCTTGGTATGATAAAATCAATATCTTTGTTCTTGACACCTAATTTTCTAATTGTCATTATGACCCCAATGTTTACACTAATAAGGTAAGAAGCCATCTCATAATCCTTGTTCTTTATGTTAATGACCTTATCCTCATTGGTAGTGACCCTAAATTTTTAGCACATGTGAAATCAAGCTTTAATAAGAAGTTTGAAATGACATACTTAGGATATTTGCATTATTTTCTCAACCTCCAAGTATTGGAAATAAATGAAGGAACTACATTTCTTAATCTAAATATGCACGTGACCTTCTTTATCACTTTCACATGGAATATTGCAAATTGACTCCTTCTCCCTTTTAGTACAGATTCAAACTTGCTGCTACCTACACTACACTCAAAGGAGATGCCACTTTGTACCATCAGTTAGTTGGTATCCTATTATGTTTGACTCATACCCTTCGTAATATTTCCTTTGATGTTTGTCTTGTTCCACATTATAGGAAAACACTCCATGGAATTCATTAGAAAGCAACCAAAAATATACTTCAGTATATTTGAGGTATAGTTTTAGTTTGGGATACATTACAGCTTACGGGATGCTCCTTTGATGGTTGGTTTCAAAATTCACATTGGGTTGGTGACCTTAATGATAAGAAATCTACTGTAGGTTATATTTTCAATTTGAGTTTAGGACCTCTCACTTGGGATTATAAGAAGCAATAAGTTATTCCTCTTTCTTTAGTAAAAGTAGAGTATTGAGCAATGGTTAATGCAAGTTAATAATACTTGTGGTTTTTCCAAATCCTTTCAGATTTTGGACTCCAACAACAACATCTGGCCACATTTGGTGCAACAATCAAAATGCCATCAAGCTCGCGAAATATCTAATCTAACATCAATGCATAAAACACACTAAGCTACAAGTGCAATTCATTATAAATCTCATTCATGATTGTGCTTTTGAAGCACTCTTTTGCCTTATCGAAGATCAAGTTACATACAATTTTACAAAGTCTCTTATAAAAGTGAAGTTTTCCAAATTTGGATCTATGTTAGTAGTTTAGTAAGTTGTCATTAAGGGGGGATGGACTCTGATGTCTCCTTCCTATTATGTCACCTTTATAAATCCTTCAATCTTATCCCAAGTTGTTCTAAAGAGGGGATGTTAGCATATTTAGACACTTATGAGTTAGTTAAGATCAACTTGATCTAATGTGTCTTGAGGTAAACATGTGTTTTTTTAATATGCATCAATGACATTGTAATTTTATTATTGTGATGTGTTCTAGGAATAGAGTGATTTTATTACTCATATTCTTCTTGATACTAATAGCTATTGATCTATGCCTTAAAACTCGATTGGCCCATGATCTCTATTTAAAGAGCATGGGGTCATTGTTGATGATCGATTATGAAAAACTATCTTGCACAATTTTTCTTTTGCATTAATAAAATTGCCTCAAGTGACCACATTGGATAGGGTGGTGGATTGTTTCCATATTAGAAGGTTTTAACCACATAGAAATATTGTTGTTATGATCTTTGATCTATTTTTTTGAGTGGTTACAAGAGGTGTTCATTCTGTATGGGATACCTTATTTTCCAAAACAACAACATTTTACATGGCCATGAGAGATAACCATTATTTTAGGACCAAAATGACCAAACAACATCTAATGAAAGGAGTAGACTCCTAATCATCAAGCGTCACTCTCCAAAACTCTGAAACTGATAATATGGATCAAATTCCACATTAAGTTACACTTCTAGATAACTATATGAAATAAAGAACATTTAAACTCTTGTCCCATCATTACAACCTTGAAATAAGAGATGACCCACAACAAACTTTATAGAGGAACATGTAACAAAGGGCTCATTGCTTCATGGACACATCATTCCATATTCATGTACCACCCATCCTTTGATACAAGCTCCTTAGCCTTAAAAAGATACTTATCATTTGATTCATAGGAGAAAGCTTTGAAATTTGTTCAATGGGAGATAATAGTGAGATTATCTCTCCTTGAAACCACACCCCCCCACCCGCCCCCACCCCCCCACTCACTATCCTTTCTAACACTCCCTCCCACCCCTTTACACCTTCCAAGATGAGTGAGAGGTGTTACTTAGGCCTAACCTAATTTCTAAGATCTCATTTAGGAAATGTGGTCACGAAATTTTCTTGATTTTAAAATTTTCTCAAAACTCAAAATAAATATCACCATTGCATCCAACTCATCGAGAGATTTCCAGAGATATAATTTGTATTGAAATTTGACTCCCATATCGAAAGATATGGCCATTTGAAGTTATGGCCCATAAACCATCTGCCCCATCAATAAGGTACTTCTAGATGGAAATCCTCTACATCACTTATCATGGTCGCATCAATGTAGTTAGATAGTGATATTCCCACGAGCATGTGCCATGTCATAGTCCCAAATCGGCCTCATCGGACTAGGCCTGCACACTGTTGAGCCCTAGAACTACCTCTCTTCTACATACTTTCCTAGACCTTTTCTCTTCCATCTTCCCACATCAGTGCCTCCTAAGCTATTAAAGATTGTTACATATTGATTGTAGGAGTGAATTTAAGTGGTTTTCTAACTATATCCTTGTGTGTGCTATTTGATTTAACTTTTGTTCATCAGCTATGGAATGTAGCCACTTTCGGTAGCTGACTCGTAATTCCGCAACTATTTTCATTGTTCTGTAGGTTACAAGTGTTGGCAGGTGAAACGAGGCACATGGGTAGCTCAGAAATGATCTGCACATGGACAAGGTCCTATCTGTTCAACTGAGTTTGTGAAGAAAGGCATTGGTAAAAGGATGGTCAAATAAGGAATCCTACATCAAATAGGTCTCTGTTTCAGCACGTGAAAAGTCCAAGACCGTTCCTAGATTCGTGGATCCCTCTTGACAGCTGCAGGCCATCTCCATGACGCAAATCCAACATCCACCTTTTGTAGATTGAATGTTTATGGCAACCAAGAGGCTGAACTTACAGGTTCTGTCCTGTTTACGTGTCCTCTGCTGAAGATTTCTCTCAGAAAAATAGTTATCTATTTTCCTATATAAATAAAGCATTTGCAAACGCAAGTAGTTAGTCTTGATGTTAGCTTCGATGTTGTTAGTGTAGCGTTAGTCTTGCTTTTGTAACGAGAAGACATATTATCTGTTTTGCAATACAAAAAATCTGTTTCTTATGACTGTTTAAAGCGTGATTTTGAGGTGACAGCGTATTAACTAAAGGCTGTGCAGAGGGCCCCTGCTGGCTGAGGTTTTGCTTTTTGTTTTTGTAAAGTTTTCACACATCTTTTCTCTTATTTCCACTGTATATTTCTCATAATTTGTTTATGGTGTTAATCGTTTTATTCCTGTACATGATTTTGCAGCATTGCATACTTTTTTTCACTAACATTGATCAGTGTGTTTCAAGATAGGTTATGCTTGAGTTTTTTCATATAATTTTTGCATCAAATAGTGATATGAGATTTGCTTCTCTGCTGAAATTTTAAGCATTTCAATTTCAGTTGTTATGCTTTGATTTCAGTGAGAATTGTTTGCTGCTATTATCTAGTTTAGAAATCAAGTTCTTCATGTTATTTGACGTTATCTTCGGTGCCATGGCTTAACCCGAGAAGTTAATTGGCAAGCTATCAGATTATAAGTGAAGTAATTTGATTTTGCTTTCATTAATCTGCAAGTAGGTAGTTTATATATCAAGTTCTTCATGTTATTTGATGTTATCTCTGGTGCCATGGCTTAACCCGAGAAGTTAATTGGCGAGCTATCGGATTATAAGTGAAGTAATTTGGTTTTGCTTTCATTAATCTACAAATAGGTAATTTAGATATCAATTCTTCATGTTATTTGATGTTATCTCCAGTGCCATGGCTTAACCTGAGAAGTTAATTGGCGAGCTATCGGATTATAAGTGAAGTAAATTGATCTTCCTTTCATTAGTCTGCAATTTTTGGTTTTGAGTGCAATAGTTTAGATTTTATTTCTGTAATTAGATGGGCAACAAAGACAGTGACCTCATGATTAGTATTTCATCTTTTGTTCGATTTAAGTAACTGCATATTTACATTCCTGTTCAAATATTGATTTTATCAATAACATGTTTTGAGATCATTTGAAGTGCTAAGTTCTAGAAATTATCATAAGAGACATAAACCTTGTCTTAAATCTACATCCATACTTTCCCTCTAAAATTATTCTTAAAACCTAAGAATAGGATTTCCATTTGCATTAGACACGTTAGGATAACAACAAGGACAAAACCCCAAAAACAAAATAAAAATTGAAAACAATAAAAGTAAGAAAGAGGTTGTCTTGCACATACAACGCGCCACACTTCATCATTTTACAACTCCCAGATTGATAATTAATGTAGCAATTTAGGACACACTAAATTGACTAAACATTTTGGTGCCGTTGCCAGGGAAGTGTAACTAGGTAGCTGATCTCTTACATAAGAAAAAAAGGGGGGGGGGGGGGAATTGTTAATTTCTTGAAGTATGCTCTCCTCTTGCACCTAGTGTGATCTGGAGGATCAGAAAAGAGAGTTATTGGTTCAATAATTTCTTGAGTATGCTCTCTTCTTGCACCCAGTGTGATCTGGAAGATCAGAAAAAGGATTATTAACCCAATTTAAAAAATTCATTAAAAAAAAAATAAAAAAAAAATGACATGCATAGAACAAGAGATTCTAGGGGAAGGTTTCTAGCTAGGGGCAAAAGTTCGATTTTTACAACTCCAACTACTTCAAGGATTAGACAAGATACACCTCCATCCCAGACTCATACTCCCAGCCTTAGGATTCCTAGAATTCAAGGGGCAACAACTAAATTAGAAGATTCTCCCACACTATCTAGTAAATTTGATCTAGGAGAAGAACCCTTCTTCACTTCTATAGGGGAACATATTGCAATTGAAGAAGTAGAATCACCTAGAGAAGAAGGAAAGGAAGAGACTCTCTCTGATCAAACACTAATAGAAGAACGAGAAGACCCTAAGGAAACTATCATGGCAGAAGAAGTACTAGATGGAGAATATTCTCTATTTGGAGGAGTGGGTAGAGGTAGAGGTAGAGGAAATAATGGAGGTGGTGGTAGAAGAAACAATGGAGGTAACAATGGAGGAGGTAGAGGTAATAATGGGGGAAATAGGGAAGGAGATAACTCATTTGGATTCCTTATAGTCGATGAGGAAACCCATACAACAATGAAAAACATTTCACCATCTGTCCTCCCAAACTTTTATGGGTTGCGAAGTGAGTATCCTGAAACATTTCTATTTGAGTTTGAAGTCTTGTGCCGAACCTATGACTATTTGGAAGACTCTCAAAAACTCAAACTGTTTCCTTCAACATTGAAAGGGGCTTCTCTAAAATGGTTCATGGGATTAGTCACTCAATCTATTAGGACTTGGAATGATATGAAGCAAACATTTTTGGATAGATATCTGGATTATTGTATGCCCACTAATCATAAGGATGAGGTATTCAAAATGATGCAAAAAGAAGATGAGAACTTGGAGGATTTGCTTGAAAGATTTCAATATAACTTAAAGAGAGCAAAAATGAGCAATTTAGATGAGGAAACTTTTAAATCCCTTCTATTGAAAGCCATTAGATATGAATGGATAGATATTTTAAACATGATGGGGAAGGGAGACATTTCTCAACTTACACTACATGACATAGCAGAACTATGTGTCCATCTCTCAAGGGGAAAATCTAAAACTGGAAAAGGGCCTAGAGATCCTTCTCTTATTAGAGCAAACAAATCAGTAACTGGATCAGTAAGTAGGGCAGATATTGGCATTCAAAACTTGATGAATTCAAAACTGACATTCTAGGGAGCCTTAGTGAACAACTAGACACGCTTAAAACTCAAAACAAGCAGAAAACAAAAGTTGATGCCTTAGCCATCTTTTACCCAAAATGTAGAAAGAAACATGCTCTAAGGGAATGTTGTTAAGTTATGGTATGTTCTATGCTTATAACAGTTAACTTCTTTTTCTTATTATATTCCACAGATTAGCAATCACAGAAAACAAGCCAAGAAAAGAGACACAAGATGTGGCGGCTAGCCAGGGACAAACCCCATAATGTGTGGGGAAACCCTTTGATCAAATCTTATTTTATATTCAATAATTCAGTGGAGAGAAATAGTACAATAAATTTGATTCATATCAGCAGTAGCAAACCCTAGATCAGCAGCATCAACATTAGCGACTTCATTATCAAACTAGGGTAGATGATATCTCACAAATCGACTGTCAAATTGACTTCATTCCACCACCAAAAGTTGTGGCTTCCAGAGGAGGTTCAAATGAACCTACAACGTAGTTCAGATTAGGAGATCTTCTAGGCCACGCAGGTCAATCTTTACTTCTACAATTGCAGCTTCAGTTTCAGCAGTTTCCGGCTTCAAACTAAGGCAGTCGATATCTTGCAAATCATTCGTCGGATTGACTTCATTCCACCACCAAAAGTTGTGGCTTTCAGAGGAGGTTCAGATGAACCTACAATGTAGTTCCAAAGATGAGATCTTCTAGGCCACGTAGGTCAATCTTTGGATCTGCAGTTGCAGCTTCAGGTTCAATAGCTTTCAGCTTCACATGTGTGAGAGAGAGACCCATTTCTGCGCAGTAAAGAAGAGACTCATTTCTGCGCAGTAGAGAGAGAGAGATGTGATGAGAAGAGTGAGTGCAAATGAGGAAAAGTCCTCTTATATTTATACACAACGTTGGTGTTTGAATAGATGCGACTGTTGGGCTTCTTAGCCTACATGAGTTGTAGATTGGCTTGATAATAATTCCATAATCAAAATAAATTCATATCTCCATGAATACTTATCGGAATCAGATGATCTTTATATCAATCGTACACCTCTCGATGAGAGGATTTAATAAAAATATTATCAGTAATGAATAAGATGACCCACATGAAGTTTTGTGCTGGTTTCCAATTTTAACACTCCCTCTCAACCAGGGAGAACTTCATCTGCAATCTGTCTATCGGTCGTTACTATTCATCCATCAAATGCACTACCCTGTATAGCTTGAGTCTTGCCCTGCTTTGCTCTATTCTACATGTTCTGCTTTGTATTGTTCTGCCCCGTTTTGATCGGTACTGTTTTGCTCTGTTCTGTTCTGCTCTGCCTTTGTCCGAATTATGAAGAAGAAGAAATGATCGAGGATGTATCATACTGACTCAAAGTCAGTCTCAGAGTATGTACCACTGGTCCCAGACCAATCTCAACCAACCCGAAGTCAACGTCATAGTGAGTACAACTCCACTGGTCCTAGACGAGTATCATCCTCCACTGACTCAAAGTCAGTCTCAGAGTGCGTACCACTAGTCCTAGACCAGTCTCAGCCGACCCGAAGTCAGCTTCATAGTAAGTACCACTCCTACCACTGGTCCCAGACCAATATCGTAGTCTCAGAGAGTGTACCACTGGTCCCAAACCAGTCTCAACTGACCCGAAGTTAGTGTCATAGTATGTACCACTCTCACTAGTCCCAAACTAGTACTGCACTGACAGGAAGTCAGTCTCGGAGTATGTACCACTAGTCCCAGACCAGTCTCAACCGACCCGAAGTCAGTGTCATAGTATGGTACAACTCCTACCACTGGTCCTAGACCAATATCATTGATCCCAGATCAATGGAGGTCATCCTAGCGTAGGGAGTATGGTAGATACAACGATGCGTCCATTGATACTACTATGGTCCCTAACTTCATTTCCCTGCTCATTGATCAGATGAGAGGTACTTCCCATGAGTCCTAGACTGCATGGGTAGGATGCCTCGACAGAAGAACTAATCAATCCTGTCCTCACAGGAGAACACATCAATCTTGCTACAATCGCCATGGAGAACACATCAATCCAGGCCGCCATGTAGAATAGATCAATCCAGGCCTCACAGGAGAACACATCAATCCTGCTACAATCACCATGGAGAACACATCAATCCAGGCCTCACAGGAGAACTAATCATCCTGCTACATAGGAGAGCGAATCATCCTGTTCCACAAGAGAGTGAATCATCTTGTCCTACAAGAGAGCGAATCATCTTGTTCTAGTGTGCACCACCAGTGGAGGGTGAGTCACCCTGTGGTCGTATGTTGTTCCATTAAGAACCATAAGCCCTCAAAGCTCTTAGAGCTCAATGTATGCAACATGTAAGACCCTTGTACAAGGGTTTCTTGCCGACTCCAAGTCATTTGGGAAAATCATAGATTAGATCTTTCCTCAGGGCTTTGACAAGGTGTATCGACCTGTACATCATCTTAATGCGATGGAGCCTCCTTGCTCATTGAATTACTATATCCCAGATGATGTCTATCTGCTGGAGCAATTGAAGAATATGGGATTCCTCAATAATCGAATCCCATCTCTGGTTGTTACGGAGAATCACAGTGGTGTCCAATGTAAATCCAAACAGCTGACTGAAGAGCTTTCGCAACCAAACTGCCTCACAGGAGGCCATGCTAGCAGCAATATACTCTGCTTCGGTGGTGCTCAAAGCCATCGACTTCTGCTTCCTACTCATCCAGGATATCGAAGCAGATCCCAAGGTGAAACAACACCCGGATGTGCTCTTACGATCCTCCACATTGCCGGCTCAATCAGCATCAGTATATCCAAGTAGTCTCACATCTCCAGCAGTGTATCTCAATCCATGAGAGATTGTGTCCTGAAGATATCTTAGAAGATTCTTAGCACCAATCTAGTGAGGCTCAACCAAATATGAGCTCACAATTCTAACTGCAAAACATATGTTCGGATGGAGGTTCATCAAGAACATCAACGCGAATGAGTTTTTGAAACTCAGAGGCATTTCCCAAACCTGGTCCGACATCACTAGTCATATAAATTTTGAAAGTTAAGATCCTCGAGGTAGTCACAAGCTTGCAGTCCACCATATCAAATATTTTCAGAATCTTCACCACATATTTTCCTTGAGACAGGAAAATTTCCCTTGGTTTCTGCCACACTTCAAGTCCTAGGAAATAGTGCATCAGCCCTAGGTCCTTCATTTCAAATTCAGAAACCAACTCCTTATATTTTTGAATGAGAGGGTGTGCACCTGTTAGAAAGAGGTCATCCACATATAACACCAGTATGAGACGTTTATCATCTTCAACCTTAAAGTAAAGGTTAGGATCGGCTTCACTCCTAGTGAATCCCAATTTCATCAAGTAGCTTTCGATCCTCTCATACCATGCTCGGGGTGCTTGCTTCAGCCCATAAAGAGCCTTCTTCAACCTGCATACATGAGATTTTCGATCATAAATCAATCCTTCGGGTTTCTCCATATAGACCTCTTCTTTGATCGAACCGTGCAAGAACGCAGTCTTGACATCCATCTGATGCAAGTTCCATCCTTGTGAAGCCACAAGGGCTATGATCAAGCGGCTGGTCGTATATCTGGCAACAGGTGAAAATATCATAGTCTATACCTTCCTTTTGGGATAAGCCACAAGCAAAAAAATGAACCTTATACTTTTCCATACTTCCATTTGCTGCATGCTTTATCTTGTAAAGCCATTTTGAAGCAACAATTGTCTTGTCCAAGGTCTCCATAATAGACTCATATTCTATGGTCATAGCATCCTTCCATAGTTAATGCTTGACGACATCTGAGAATGATGAAGGCTCATTTTGTATGATCGTGCTCATCATGGTCAGGTATCCCTGATACCTGCTAAGTTTCTTACTTTGACGGAAGGTTCCTCAGGGTGCAAAATGTCCTTCTGCATCATCAAGTAACCCCTTAAGCCATGAAGGCCTCTTTCTAGAAGAGGAAGGCTCATATGGAGGTGGATCAATCGGATCCAAGGGTTCTTCTACATCAGGCATTGATTCATCATCCTTTTCTTTCGGTTCCCTGGTGTCGACTTCTTGAGAGCTCCTCAAAGTCGGAAGATTGTTCACCTTGCTGAGAGCCATATCTTCGTCAAAGGTGACATCATGACTAATTACGACTTCCCTTTGACCTGCTACATAGATTCTATAGCCTTTAGTATTTTCACTATAGCCCATGAAAATTCCCTTCTTTCCAGATGCACCCAATTTATTTCTTTTCTCTTTCGGCACATGAATATATACAGGGCTTCCAAAAATTCTAAAATGAGAAACATCAGGTTTCTTACTGGTGAACTTTTCTTTAGGAGTCTTTGAACCCAATGCTTGATGAGGGCATTGATTTGTACATATACGGTAGCGTTTGTAGTTTCAGCCCATAGAAACTTCGGGAGTCTTTGATCATGTAACATGGCCCGGACAGCTTCCACAATCGTGCGGTTCTTCCTTTCCACCACACCATTCTGCTCAAGAGTATGTGGTGTAGTAGTCTCCCTCTTAATGCCAACCTCAGGTATGCCTGAGTGAACCAATTGTAATATATCCGAGGTCTTGCTTTGGCTTGAGGGGAATGGTCCCCTTTTGAGCTTTCCTTTGGCACATCCCGGACATACACCTTCTTTCTCTACTTGGAATTCGGGTACCCTTTTATCATCTGTCTTACATCGGGTAGAGCTTTGTAATGAAGGTGGGCAAACCTTTGATGCCAAAGTTCGAACTAAAGAGATGTGTCATAAGACATGACACCTAGCAGACTTCCATCGACCTGATATAATGAATCAACACTAAACCCAAGAGTAAAGGCATCTTTAACATTATTTTGCCATATACATACCTTTCCATCGCTGAAGGTAACCTTGTAGCCTTTGTCTTCCGTTCCCGAGATGGACACTAGGTTCTTTTTGAGGTCAGGTGCATTTAATACATCCTGGACTTTCTAGCTTTCTTGAATGGTTGTCCTCTTCCTCGATCCCTAGCTCTCCTCTTACCTTTGTTGTTGAATTTGTCATTCCTTTGATTTGCCATCAGAGGGATTTTGATCATCGTCCCGGTGTGAGTCCTTTCTATTGTTTTGACTTCTCCATTTTTCCATTTGTTCCAAGCAGCAGCGGATGCATTTGATGGAGGCTCAACAATATTGCCTCTCACATGATCCAACACTCCTTGATTCTCAAGGGTTAGATCAATAGACATCTTCCATCTGTGATAGTTAGCTTCTCACAGAACTTGTCTTCAACAGGAAAGAGTGTTGAGGACCCCATAGTTCTTTTAGGATACCCTTGCCAATCTTCTCTTTGATGATGCTCTTGCTCTTGCTCGGGCTTTGTCTTCACCTCAGCTCTAATACCATGTTAAGTTATGGTATGTTCTATGCTTGTAACAGTTTACTTCTTTTTCTTATTATATTCCACAGGTTAGCAATCACATATATATAAATTAAAGTGCAGATAGAACATTAAACGATCGACAGAAAACAAGCCAAAACAAGAGACACAAGATGTGGCGGCTAGCCAGGGACAAACCCCACAATGTGTGGGGAAACCTTTTGATAAAATCTTCTTTTATCTTCAATAATTCAGCAGAGAGAAATGGTACAATAAATCTGATTCATATCAGCAGTAGCAAACCCTAGATCAGCAGCATCAGCGTTAGAGGCTTCATTATCAAACTAGGGCAGATGATATCTCACAAACCGACCGTCGGATTGACTTCATTCCACCACCAAAAGTTTCGGCTTCCAGAGGAGGTTCAGATGAATCTACAGCGCAATTCCAAAGAGGAGATCTTCTAGGCCTCGTAGGTCAATCTTTACTTCTGCAGTTGCAGCGTCAGTTTCAGCAGTTTCCGGCTTCAAACTAGGGCAGTCGATATCTTGCAAACCGTTCATCGGATTGACTTCATTCCACCACCAAAAGTTGTGGCTTTCAGAGGACGTTCAGATGAACCTACAGTGTAGTTCCAAAGAGGAGATATCCTAGGCCTTGCAAGTCAATCTTTACTTCTGCAGTTGCAGCTTCAAATTCAGCAGCTTCCGACTTCACATGTGTGAGAGAGAGACCCATTTCAGTGCAATAGAGAAGAGACTCATATCTGCGCAGTAAAGAGAGAGAGATGTGATGAGATGAGTGATTCCAAATGAGGAAAAGTCCTCTTATATTTATACACAACGTTGGTGTGTGAATAGATGCGACTGTTGGGCTTCTGAGCCTACATGAGTTGTAGGTCGGCTTGATAATAATTCCATAATCAAAATAAATTCATATCTCCATGAATACTTATCGGAATCGGATGATCTTTATATCAATCCTACACCTCTCGACGAGAGGAATTTAATAAAAATATTATCAGCCATGAATAAGATGACCCACATGAATTTTTTCCCTGGTTGCCAATTTTAACAATTAAACATAAGAAGATCAAATTTAACATCTAATTTAAAGAAATGTTTCTTAGATGTCTCCCTGTGATTTCTAAGATTATTATGGTGAGGGGAAGAAGAACCTTCATTTGCAGGAGGAGAAGGAGGGGGATATCCTCCACCATCTCCATGTGTTGAGCCTATTTCTTCTATAATTCTTCCCTCTGCTCTCTCTAGCCTTAGAACCAATTGATGACATTCTCTGCCATCGAATAGAAAGTCTTTCTAAAATCGGACTCCTCTTCAATATGAGCTTCCTCTTCAACCATGTTTCTTCTCCAGCTGCACGCCCTGGCTCTGGATCGAAAGGTTATAGATTCCCTTCACCTCTTTGAATCCTACCTCTTGTTAGCATACAAACATGCAATTCACATCTAAAAATCCCTGCTCTGATACCACTTGATCCAGGATGTTTTCGCTTATAGATGTATAGAAAAGAATTGCATATAAAATTGCAGCTTAACACATAAATGTGCACATAAGAAAAGAAGAAGAAAACACATAAAAGGCACAAAAGAGAACACCAAGGCTTGATAACAGAGTTTGTCCAATTTGGACTACGTCTCTGGGCCCAACTCAACAATGGGGAGGCATTCTTATTAAATGGCATGATTAAACAGAATTACATTCATCAATTTGTCCACAAAGAGGCTTATACCTCCAATCTGCATGATGCCTATGAAATGATTGCCTGAGATGGAGTGGTATGCAGCACCAAAGCTTCCCACAGAATAAAAGGGGCTAGATTCATGTAACTGTCTAAAACAACTCAATATGTGCTCTCGGCCTCCTGCAAAACAACATGCTGCCACCATAAAAATTACCTCCTCCCTGCTCTTTCCATCGATTGTGTTTTATAATGGGTTCTTTGGACAGAACCCCATTCAAATCGGCGTTGTCTGGTTAATAATGGAGGTTGGTAGAGTTGAAATATCGGTGGGTGCAACTACCACTCAAAATGGTCTTATAATATTTGAAACGATAAAACTCCATTAATCCCAAAAACACTAAGAAATCTGCCCAAAACCGTTCACCTGGATTCAAAAATCATTAAATCGGGCTTACTTTCCCTATCGAGTCCGTGCTGAAGTCGCAATCGGCATTTCGCTGGTGCATAGGTCCTGTTCACGGGGAAGGATCGACCATCGATCGCTGATCGTCGATATCGACGTCGGCCGATCGTGTCAATCCCGCTCATATATAATGCTCTGATATCCTGATTATGGTTCCACAAATCGGTATATTGTCGATCGCACTGCTCGCTCACTGATATACACTTATATATATATATATATATATGACCTCTAATTTTGATGGCCAACAATCCGCCGATCTGATCTTATTGGAGATCAGAAATCAGGGGTTCCACGGTCCAAATCTTAAGTCCGCCCACATGCAACCTTCGATTGTGATTTGGCCTCAAGGCTTTAAGACTCCTTTTTCAAAGGAAATTCCTCATTTTCTTAAGGATTGAAGAACCCTTCTTTTAGCAATAACTTCATCATCCGGACTCGGATTGAAGTACCATTTGTGCCTTTGGAATCAAAATGACGAGGTCTCTCTTCTGATCTTGGGTTGACTTCATTCTGCCCACTTTTATTTTCTGGGTTTTTCCATTCCATTTTATCTTAAGGTCCACCTAGATCACTTTGAATGTCCGTTGTCATTTACATGTATTCTATCTTGTCTTAGATCTGTTTCAATTTTCGTTTCTATCTCATTGTTGTTGCATGCATGAAACTATTTTGCACAGACATTCGCCCAACCATCAAGCTCCCTCACCCACATGTATGTTGATTTGTTTTCTGAATCTTTCATTCATCTTTTGCATGCATTGTTAATCAATTCTGCTATCACTTAGTTTCACCATGCATTCATTGAATTATTTGCTTTCAGTTATCCATCGGTGAGTCGCGCCAACCTTGGCCAGGGCTCTGCCTTCACCAAGGCTACATTGTGCGATCTGGAGAAGGAATGCTCACCTTACTCTCCATATTTTCGCATTCTAGTCTATCACTAGCCTCCTACACTGAATTGCACATTTTTGGAGGTCAGTGGCTGCTTGGCCTAAAAATTTGCGCAAATTTTCCCCTGGGCCAGCAGTCTTCCCCAGCAGGAATCATGCATTACGCAATCCCAATAGCCAATTGCCCAACTCGATTGTGCATTCCATAGTTCCAGCAGTCATTCAGTCTCTCAGCAGCCCGGACTATGCCTTGTGTAGTCTTGGCAGTGAGTCTCCCGACCTCCCGGCCGAAATTGCACAACCTTCATGATCATTCACCAAGGTATGTTGCAAGTCAGTTCTCATGTTAATTTTGGTTTTGACTGACAGATTTATTTTTATTAGTCTTTCCATGTCTCCAGGTATCATAAGTGTTCATCTACCTGTCAGCGGTATAGGTACAATGGTTTCCAACAGAGCAGAGACAAATACATCATTCAAATCACGCTTGGGGATGTAGTCAATCAAGTGTCCATGGGCTTACCTACTCACGAAGACATCAAGTTGTTTGTGGACAAGGACATCAAGCAACAGAATCACAGTGGGCAGCATCATGAACAACAGCTAAACTCTGCATACTGAACGCAGTGAATGCAAGAGGAAGGTTGTTGACAACATAGATGTAGAGCAAAGTTGCAAGATCAAGCAAATCCACTGATAATGAAAGAAAATTTGGAGACTTGGGCTATGAAATGACGGCACGACATGAAGATCGTGTGAAGGCAGAATATGGAACAAAGGAGTTGCATGTGCTAAAGCAGCAAATCAAGAAGAACATGAAGTTGCACAGATAATCCAATGAGTTGCAACAGGAACAGGAATAGCAGTGGGTGCAACATGCTCTCGCAGATGAAACTACACCAGTACGAGTTAATGATCCATCCCAACAACTGACACAGAGCAAACATGGCGAGAAATGTTTTTTATCACATGCAAGGGATCCAACATCATGTATGTCATTGAGCGAACACATGCAATCCAACCCATTCAACGCAGTCATCAAGGCGAAGAAAAGAAGCAAGTCCAACTGGGGCTGAACATGTACCTCAGCAAGTTGATGCGCATGACCACCAGCACACACTTGGAGCTCAGCACAGACATTATGCATCAGTGTGTTTCCAGTTCAACCATACCCAAGAAGGCCATGTGCATGTTAGCAGACAAGTTGGCTGAAGGGGCCTAACCAATGCACCAGTTGCAATGGAAATAAGAGTTTTCTTCAAAAAGATGTCACCATGAGGTGCATGCACATCATTAGGGATGACCAAGCTTAGTATCAGCTCACCACCTTCACCATCACAAGCATGTCAAAGATTTGGTCTCATCTCAGTGGACACTGTGTCAGGGATGTCTTGCAAGGCTTGCTCAAGCCATGTTGTATCACATGAGTACATGTGCATTGTAATGTTGAGTCATGTCAAGTATAATTCGAGTGTCAAAAATTGGATGTAACAATCATAGAGTAAGTGAAGAGTCGCGAGGGTAGTCGAGCTGTCACAAAGGGTAATGTCAAGGGTCACCCCACCCTTTGTTTTAAATAGTCCCTCATCACTCATTGTATAGGTTTTTGGTCAGCCAAGATCCTACTAACACTATCTTGAAGAAGGATTAGACAATATTGTAATGTGATTTGGCTTCTCCACTACACGTAGCTAGTACATATCTTTGGAGGAGCAGGCGGATGTGGCTATAAAGTTCCACTGATGGGGGTAGCAGGTTTACATGGTGTATCGTATGATTGTGACTTACACTTCTTTATATAATAATATCCAACACATTTTCATGCATATGTCATTATTGTAGTTGGACTGCTCTGGTTGCCTTAATTATATATGTTGTTTAACTTACATACTTGTATATGAACTGATTTATATGCAATTATATAAATTTTGTTGTTAATGTGTTGCATATGTTATTAATGTTGTCACCGTTTGTGTCGACTGCTCTGCCAAACATTAGACAGACCTTTCTCTGAACCTTGTTATATCAATCGTCACACTCATCTCAGACTGATCATGAGTGTTGTTCGTGTTATCTTACCTTGTATGTTGTGACTGTCGCATTCGTGTCGACTTCTCTACCGAAAGCTATGCATTTCCTTTGTGTTGTGTGTTCCTAGCCGAGTTGGGACTAATCCCTTTCAACCTAGAACTCACCTTCACCTTCCTCTCCATTTGAAGTGTTGGAACCTCTCATACTCATTCCTTGACTCTCTGCATCAGTCACACCCATGCTACTAACAGAGTTATCTTACTTGCCTCTGTGTGACATCGCGGTCAAGGCATTACCTTACGACCCATTGCTAGGACTCCCACACCAAATGGTCTAAGGTCTAGTTGGGACTTCTTACCTGGGAGATCCCCTTGACATGTTGGCAGGTCCAGCACCGTCAACATTTCTGGCGCTAGAAGGAGGGCCCGATGACAAGTAGTGTCCTATCATCCATTTTTTAACCTTCACATATCTTTCATGGAGTCTTGCATTCTTCTTCCCTCCAGGTGTTTTTCAAATCGTGAAGATGTCTCCATCTCAGGGAAGCTTTTCAATCTCTTCTCCACTCGCACGTATGATGGTGAAGGCGAAGTGGCCTGGCCTGAGCACTTACATAACTTCCTTTCCATGATTTAAGAGGAAGATGAGTTTAATCACAAACAGGTCGGTTTGTTGCTTGCATTCACACTTCATGAATCCCCATTTCATTGGGTGCTTAGTCTATTGGCTGACATTGTGCACTCATTTGCGCACTTATATGATCTTATTGAAGACATGTTCCATCATTTTGTCCATATCATCTTGACCGGAAAGTGTTACAGCAACGGAGGGCTCTGCATGAATCCGTTATTGATTTTTTTGGCAGCGCTTCCATGACTTACAGTTTCAAGCTCCGAAGATCCAAATGAAGTTCACTTATCTCTAGGACTGGTTCGAGTACTGTCTTAAGAAATCTACCCATCCCAAGAGAAATCTTGATGTCAAGGCTCACTCAAAAATATTCGTTGATGGGACTGCGCAATCCCATGTGGGAGTAGGCACTGTCTCAACGGACTACCTGCCTCCCTCTCATTCAAAAATTCCACCATCACCCTGTGATGCTGAGGATCATGTTCGCACATCTGTTCACCCTTCACACCCTCCCAACATCACTCCATTCAATTTTCGTGCAGACTTGATTGTGAGTCCTTCGAGTTCCCATATGCATTCTTTTCTTTGACCTCCGTCTTCACACTCAGGTGTTCCTCTGGATGATGTTGTCTTGTGTTCCTCCATTTCAAACTCTTCACTTGTTGTGAAAGAGGAACAACCCACTGATGGAGTTGGTGTTTCACAACCAACGTGCGTTGTCATTCATGAAGAGTATGAGTGGGAGATTGAACATCAACACTCAGCGAAGGATGACTCCCTTCCATCTGAGACCCCTATGTTCCTTCCTAGATTCTTTGGTGAACCTGCCATCCATGATTTTATGTGTGTGTCTTCATATATGGATGCACCCATTGTTGATCACTTGCATGACTCACCGGATGCTAGTCCATCATTCGACAATGGAGAGGATAAGTTATTTATGAAGATCCACTTCATCCTTCATCTGTCTTTTCCAAAAACACAAAGGATGAGTTTGTTCGCTTTTCATCTACACCTTTGTTTGATTCATCTGATCATGAGGATGTCGAAGAATTCATTGATTTTCTGATCATGGCAATCGTGATTCATTTGCTTCCATTTTTTATCATGATCATGAATCTATTGCAGTTGATCTTTCAAAGTCACCGGTTTATGTTGATCTACCTGATGATGAAGCTGAGATACCCAGGATTTTCGAGGCACTTCAACCTGAGTTGATGGTTATGTCAGGGCCTCTCTCTCTCTTGGGGTTAGTCTCACTTTCGATCATGAAATTGTTCAATCACCCAAGGCTCCTCATCACTCATCTGTATGCATTGAAGATTCACCTCACACACAGATTACACTTCCTTCACTCGAACTGCATGATCCCATTGCTCATGCATTGGAGGAGTCTTCCATTGCAAGCACTCGTTCGTGACACAATTTATCTTTGTTTCTTTCATTTGCTTGCATGTCTCAGTCAAGAGTGTGCTTTTGCTTCAAAGTTGGACGTAGTGTCACACATCCCCATGATAAGTCCACAAACTGTCTGCCATGCACATGCACTCACTTATGTCACGTGGGCACTTTGGAACACGAATTGTCACTGTATTCATTATTATATATTTCTTTTATGTTGGTCCACATGACTGGGTTACTCGCAGACCAAGCCTTCACCAACATGGGTCTACCAATGTGCCAGTGGTTGTATTGGAAGTATCAAGTCACGTGATTAGGCCCATGAACTGTTAGTATAGGAGTAGGAGTAGTGTTGCTTTCAATTGTTTGCTTGCATGCTTATTTGCTTACTTTCTTTGCTTGCTTGTTTTTGTGCTTGCTTGTTTTCTTACATGTTTTTCTTTCACTTTTACTTCTGCTTTTGCTTTGCTTTATTGTTTGTTTCAGTTGTTCATAGGTTATTTTGCATGAAACCATGTGTGACTCATGAAACGAGATGGGTAAATTACAAGAGGGTTTTTACAGCTATCGCTACTTCGTTATCTATCATCTTGCCTCTGTATGATGAACTTGTTATTCTTAGTCCATGATAAGTCGAAGAAAAATATGTACTCTTCGAAGTGAACCTTGGTGCAAGCACAACGCTTACGCCCTAACGAGTTTCACCTTCTCTAGTCGATTATTTTTGAGTTAACACTTGTCAGCTCAGTCAAGTAAAGTAAGGTGAGGGGGGAAACCTTAACAAGCACATCAGAAATATAATAAACTACTTCTTTGTTGGAACAACCTCCTCTGATCTCAATAAGTCGAGATCCCTCTTCTAACTCTAAAATGAATAAGTGTTATGCACAGTGAAAATGAAAATGAAAAAAATGAAAAGTCAAAAAATTCAAAATGAAAAATGAATAAGGCGAAAGAAGAGAAAGGCTTCCTGTGCAAGGACGTGGTGCAAGGACGTGGTGCAAGTAACTCTTTCGGGGTACTGACCAGGCTCACTAGAAGCAAAGCCATGCTTATGTTCCTATGTGACTCCACCAAGGTACTGTCTAGGCCTGCTGGCAGTGGAGCAACACCAGAGATGAAACAAAGACTCTCACAACTATATTGCTTGTGCACCTACTTACCCCTCAATCCCAATCGAAACAATTGTATTGCCTTGGCTTGGAATGTGTGCCAATCGACCAAGGGCTTAGTAGATGCTACATCTTACAATCAAGTTAGTGTGAAACCAAAATGATCTAAGAATTGAACAATATTTCCGAAGGTTTTAGGCTTGCTTTTCATGAACAAGGTCTATGTAGAGAGCTAGAGTTCTACCAGTGTGTCGCCAAGTGTTATAGTGGCTACAACCACCCTCCAAAATTTTTCCTTAGCCTATTTTGGAGCCTCCCTACCAACCTTACACAGCACTTTTTCTTGCTTCGTCAAGTACTCAAGCTTCAGTGTTTTCCTTACACAAAGGCAGTCTATCGGCCACAGTCGATCCATTCCCCTCATAGGCTACTTACCCGCACTTGGTCCAACTGCAGGATGAACAAATTCCCTTTGAAAATTGTGCATTCCTGGAGGGAAACCAGCCTTTCCCTCCAGGAATTGCGCAATCATCTCTGACAGCCTGCTAGTCTCCGGGATTGTGCAATCCTTCCAACCAACCCTCCCAGCTGGATTTGTGCAATTTTTCCCATCAACGGGTTGTTCAGCCCAGGATTTGCGCAAAGCTAGGCAATAGTCAGCTGCTCTACCCACAAATTATGCAATCATCTTGGGAAGTCTGCCCATCCTACAGTCAGGAATGTGCATCTTTCTCAAGCAGTTGAGCATTGGCATGCATGGACAGTCTGGTTGACCAGTTCCACCAGGAACTGAGGAAACTTGACTTGCATGCATGCATGACTTGATCTTCTTGGAATAGCAAGAGACATCATGCAAAAGGAATCCCATGATTCAGGAAGCTATTTTTAGTAGCCAGGGGTTACATGCAAAGTTGTTTTAGAAGTTTCCCTCCAAGTGTCACTTTTTCCTAGATTTGTGGCATGCACGTCTTGAGACTAAACTTATTTATTCGACATTAGAGCTCATTCATTCACATCGATCTTGGAGCTCTAAGATCCCACAACACATACAGGACTCTTCGACACATCTGGATCAACTATTCACAAGTAAGTGGCCTCAACTTGTCTTTTTCAACATTTATGTCGCTTTTTCTGTATTTGCTTGTGTGAGTGTTGTTTGCTTCATTTATTTGAATGTCTGCTGCCATTTACATGTATTCTAGCTTGTCCTAGCTCTGTTTCAATTTTCATTGCTATCTCACTTTTGTCACATGCGTGAAACTATTTTTCACGAACTTTCACCCAACCGGCGAACTACCTCACCCACATGCATGTTGATCTATTTTTTGAATATTTCATTCATGTTTTGCATGCACTATTAATCACTTATACTATCACTTAGTGTCGCCATGCATTCATTGACTTGCTTTCGGTTGTCCGTTAGCGAGTCAGGCCAACCTTGGCCCAGGATATGCCTTCACCAAGGCTGCATTGAGCAAACTGGAGAAGGAAGGCCCACCTTCCTCTCTATATTTGTGCATTATAGCCCAGCACTAGCCTCCTAGACTGAATTTCGCATTTATTGAGGTCAGTGGCTGCTTGGCCAAAAACTTTTCACAAATTTATCCCTAGGCCAGCAGTCTCTCCCAGCTGGAATCGTGCATTACACAATTCCAGCAGCCAACTGCCCAACTGGATTATGCATTCTGTAGTTCCAATAGTCAACCAGTCTCTCAACAACCTGAACTGTGCCTTGTGCAGTCTTGGTAGTCGATCTCCCAACCTCCCGATTGAAATTACGTAACCTTCATGATCGTTCACCAAGTATGTTGCAAGTCAGTTCTCATGTTCATTTTGGTTTTCAACTGACAGACTACTTGCTATGAGTGTTTCCATGTCTCAAGGTATCACAGGTGTTCATCTGCCTCTCAGCGGTATAGTTACAATGGTTTCCAAGAGAGTAGAGACGAAGACATTTTTTAGAGCACGCTTGGGGGTGCAGTCGGTCAAGTGTCCATGGGATTACTTACTCACAATGACATCAAGTTGTTCATGGACAAGGACATCAAGTAGTAGCATCATAGCGAGCAGCATCATGAATAGCAACGGAAGTCCGCATACCGAATGTAGCGAACACAACAAATGCAAGAGGAAGGTTGTTGACAACATAGAGGCGGAGCAAAGTTACAAGATCAAGCAGATCCACTGATAATGAAACCAACTTTGGAGACTAAGGCTATGAAGTGACGGCATGACATGAAGATTGTGCGAAGGCAAAAGATGGAACAAAGGAGGAGTCGCATGTGTTGAAGCAAAAACTTAGGAATAACATGAATTTTCACAGACAATCCAATGAGTTGCAAAAGGAACGAGAATAGAAATGGGTGCAACATGCACTCAAGGATGAAACTGCGCTAGTACGAGTTAATGATCCATCCCAACAGCTAACACAGAGAAAGCATGGTGAGAAATGTTGTTGATCACATGCGATCCAACCCATTCAACACACTTACCAAGGCGAACACAAGAAGCAAGTACAACAAGGGCTAAACATGTACTTCGGAAAGTTGATGCGCATGAACACTAGCATGCACTTGAATATTAGCATGGACACTATGCATCAGTGCATTGTCGGTTCAACCATACACAAGAAGACCATGTGCATGTTAGCGGACGATTTACCTGAAGGGGCCTAATCAATGCACTAGTTACAATGGAGGCAAGAGTTCACTTCAACAAGATGTCACCATGAGGTGCATGCACATCATCATGGACGGCCAAGCTTAGCATCAGCTCACTACCTTCACCATCACAAGTATGTCAAAGATTTGGTCTCATCACAGTGGGCGGAGTGTCAAGGATGTTTTTCAAGGCTTTCTCAAGCTATGTTGTCTCACATGAGTACATGTGCATTGTAATGTTGAGTCATGTCAAGTGTAATTCGAGTGTCAACAGTTGGATGTAACGGTCATAGAGTAGGTGAAGAGTCGTGAGGGTAGTCGAACTGTCATAAAGGGGAATGTCAAGGTTCACCCCATCCTTTCCTATAAATATTCCCTCATGACTCATTGTATAGGCTTTTGGTCAGCCAAGCATCTACTAAGACTATCTTGAAGAAGGCTTGGACAGTATCGTAATGCGCCTTGGCTTCTCCACTGCACTGAGCTAGTACTTCTCTTTGGAGGAGCAGGCGGATGTGGCTATAACGTTCCACTGATTGGGCTAGTAGGTTTACATGGTGTATTGTATGATTGTAACTTACACTTCTTTATATAATAAAAGCCAACACATTTTCATGCATATGTCGTTATTGTAGTTGGACTGCTCTGGTTGCCTTAATGATATATGTTGTTAAACTTAAGTACTTATATATGAACTTACTTATATGAAATTATATGAATCTTGTTGTTAATGTGTTGCATATGTTGTTAATGTTGTCACCGTTCGTGTCGACTGCTCTGTCGGACATCAGATAGACCTTTCTTTGAAACTTGTTATATCAACCATCACACTCATCTCATACTAATCTGTGAGTGTTTTTCATGTTATCTTACCTTGTATGTTGTTACTATCGCATCCATGTTGACTGATCTATCAGAAGCTGTGCATTTCCTTTGTGTTGTGTGTTCCTAGCCGAGTTGGGATTGATCCCTTTCAACCTGGAACTCACTTTCACCTTCCTCTCCCTTTAAAGTGTTGGAACCTCTCATACTCATTCCTTGACTCACTACATCAGTCACACCCTTGCTACTGACAAAGTTATCCTACTTGCCTCTATGCAACATCGCGGTCAAGGCATTACCTTACAACCCACTGCTGGGACTCCTACACCAAACCGTCTAAGGTCTAATTGGGACTTCTTACCGGGGAGATCCCCTTGACATGTTGGCCGGTCCAACACCGTTAACAATGTGGTATTTTGTTACATGTATTATGCAGTCGTTGTATCATGACATACGTTTTCATTGCGTTGTACACCAGATGTAGTGGTATGTGTTGTGTCGTACACCAGGTGTAGGTGTGTGTATTGTGTGGTGTTTTACACCGTGTGTGCATGTATGTTTTGAGATGTACACTTTTGTACATGATTGAAGAGAAGAGAAGGAATTGAGTGCTTTCCGGGTAAGGCAATTGATCGGGTGTGTGTATGGAAAGGACAAAGAACAAAGATAGAAGCAAAGAACTGATTGAAATATAAGTATCAATATTTTATTTTAGTTTTAATTATGCACATAATCTATGATTCTTATTTATGATGGTTGAGTTTTGAGCTAACTAGATGTGATATGTTTATAGATGATGATTTGATCGAAGAGCTAGTTTGACTTGTTGTGACAGGAAGTAAACGGAGTTGTAGGTGTACCTTATCAATGGGATACCAATGAGGTATGATTTGAATTTATTTAAATTCCTTTTAAGTCTAATCGAAATTATGTGCTTGGTACATGAAAGCTTGGAAAATGCCCAAGTTTGGGTGGATGAAAATTCCCAGTTTAGGTGGTTGGAATTAATTGCAAGAATATTATAAGATCCATTGTGGGACACTGGTACCCAATAGTGTCCATTGATTGTTATGAGCATGTTAGGACTGGTATGATGGTTTTGAGGCAGGAATATGGCTTCGTTTTTAGACCTTCCGATGTGAGGAAACCTTTGCCAAGAGATGGATCGCCCAAGGGAATGTGCAACAAAGAAGGGGATGTCAGTGGAACTTTGAAGGTGTGTGATTACACAGAAGGGGGTGACCGGATTTTTCGAGGGACTATGTAACAAAGAAGGGAAGGTTGGGGAATGATTTTGTTTTGGTCATTACCATTTCCATATGGAATTAGAAGCACACTGGGAGTGTGCCTTGGAACAATGAGCTGGTAATTGTTCACTGAGAGGACAAGTAGTGCGAGGATCATAACGTTGGACATTGGATGCAGTTTTGACTTTTGGCAGTGGATTCTAGACTTCCTAGGAAGGAGGTGAATCTTAGTACTACTTTTGAGGGTAGGGGTGTGAGCCTCTGGATTCCCTTATTGAGAGATGCGGGTGTCATGTCATTTTACTTACTAGTTAAAGAAAATGTGCATATATATATATTATATATATTATATATATTATATATAATATATATATGTGTATATTATTGTAAATATTGTATTGAGTTGTGGTTATAAACCTCCATAGACAGTATGATTATTTGTTGGTTGAAGCAAATGTGCATGAGTATATATGTGGTTGTTATTGTAAATACTATAATGAGTTATGTTATAAAGCTCCAGTAAAGAGTATGATTGTCATGTTTTCAACAATGGTCTTTGTAAATACTGCAACGAGCTAGGTTATAAAGCTCCATAGGCAATATGTTTTGTTTTCAGTGATTTTCTGGTCATAAGTGTCATATAACACCATGGACAGCGTTCCCCCAAAGGGGAGGGATTTATAACAAACCCTAGTTGATTTTACATGTAAAAAAAATAGAAGACCAATGTCATGGGACATGTATTCCAATATGAGTGGTGGGCAAACATTATCGTGGGGATCAATTTCAGTTTATTTATGGCTAAGGAAATTAGCAAAGACATTGGCAGCAAAGAGGCAATAATTGGCATTTATTTATGAAAATAAAGGAAAATAAGAGAAAAGGAAGGTGAAGAGACTCAAATTTCCATGTTAAGGAAATTAGAGGAAAAAATGAAGGAAAATGAAGAAAATAGAGGCCTCAATGATAAAAAGGATTATGAGAATCAGTTCACAACCATTAGTCATTTCAATGTTTGTTAGTCTAGTTTTGGAGCTCTCATTCATTCTCGCACTCTTTCACACTCTTTCAAAATTAGAGAATTTTGGAGCACTTTAGCATTCACTTGGATTTGGAGTAAGAAGGAAAAGTAAAGCAGGAAAGCACAAGGGAACAGTTGGATCAACAACTATAGTTAGCTTGCTTTGCAGGTAACAAGTTGCATGTGTGATTTCCTTTCTGATTTATGGATGCATGGTATATACATGTTATTTTCTAGTTATTTGCTTTCATTGGCATGGATATTTTCCTAGATTGATAGTGTTTTTATCCTTGCCTTGCCATTTCCTGGATAGCCATGGCGTTGTGGGTTTTTCCACTCGATTTTTTTTTTAATTCTTTTTTTTTGTTTTTTTGTTTTTCTTTTTTCTGATTGGTTCTCATGTTCCTTATGCCTATGGGTTAGAACAAATGTTCTAGAAGCCCTAGAACAACTTGGGTTGAGTTACAAGTCCATGAGCCTAGGTTGGTACAAACACTTTGGATCCCTTGGTGGGTTTAGTTACTAGTCCTTGGAGACGGGTTGGACAAATTCTCTAGAGCCCTAGAAAGTTGTGGGTTGAGATACTAGTTCCTGGAGTCCTAGATAACTTGGGTAGAGATCGATTTGGTTGATGTTAGTGATTTTTGGACCTTAGAGGTGGAATCACTGTGGTTGAGGGTTGATGTGGTTTGGCCTCTGGAAGCCCTAGTTGGTTTTGTCTTGGTTTAGTCCATGAGATCCCATGGTCATGCTTAGAATATGGCGCAAGGTTGATTGGCTGAAAGAGAGATTTGGTTCAGCCCAATCTATGGTTGGTTGGTACGTGGAAGTCCCTGACTTGGTTGGCATTTTCATATGTTAATATGAGGTATTTTCCTATTGTGATCTATGACATATGTATTGATTATGGTGGTGATGTTATGGCTGATTTTCCATGGTTTCTATGTTGGTTATTTGTTGGTTATATGTTATTTATATCATTTAATATAATTATGACTCTCTACATGTTTTGATAAGCTATTGATGATTGTTGAATTCATGGAATAATAAGTGATATTGTTGCTCGCTATAGAAGGTATAGAGCCTTATCAGTGATTCTCAGGTGAATACTATCATTCTATGATCAGATATGCATTCATGACCTATATCTTACATGTTTTCCATATGTTTGATGAAATGTCTAGTGTGTTCTAGGCAATCTAGGTCAACTTCCTAATTCAAGATTGAATTTTTATCTTTGTCATCATATTAATTATAATTATGGAAAGTTACAAGCAATTTTGGGCCGTGGTCTAGAGGCTGGCCTAAAAAGGTGGCACAGATCCCAACAAGGCATGCTTAGAATTGAAGAATTTAGGTCATAATCACTAACGGTTAGGCTTATGAATGTAGTTGGATCCTCATAACTGCATGCATGCCTTGTTGTGGGTGCAATTAGGGGTTAGGTCGGTGAAAAAGAAATTCCATCTCAGGATTTGGTCATCAAAGGTTGTGGATTGACTTCTGGGTAATCTAATGATCCTGAGGAAGGTCAGTAAGTCTCAATTGTAGGCCTCACTTTCTTAATTGGAACTAGGAGGTTGATTCAGGTCGTAGTGATACTCATCTCATGTTTACCCTGGTGAGCTTGTGAAATTGGGTAAATGTGGAAGGGATGTTACTTGAAATTTTGGTGCTAGAAATAAAAGCGGTTGAGGCTTTTTGCTAATTTTTAATTGATGAAGTTATCGGTACTACCAAAATCAATCAACATTGTTATATTTTTATTTTTGATATATCCTTCTATCTTGAGGATTTGTAGAGTATTGCTAGTCAATGCATGACAAGATATTGTTAGAATAGTCTTTTCTAACTCTAGATTTTGTGACAATTCCAATTCTCGATCTTCATGCTCTCCGTAAGCTATGTAGAGTAATCTATTCTTATTGCATTTACAACCCTTACTATACAATTGAAACATATTCCCTTTGTTCTTCTTTCATCTATTTTCTTAGGTGTCGACCTTGTTGGTCGAATGAGGTTAAGATAGGTTGAATAATGCTCTATAGTTGTTAGTGACGACTTTTCTAGTGACCATAATTTTACTTTCAACTTTATTTGTTAGAATGAAAGCATGCTTTATGTATTTAGGTTTAAAGAAACACACCTTATGTTGGATTTATTCCATTAAAGTTCCCATAAATAGGACTAACAAATTATCCTTTGAAATGTTCTTTACCCTGAGACTCAACTTTTGGAATTGTTTAATGTGCTTTGTAGTTGGACCTATTTTTTGAAGCTTTACCAATTGACTAAAGAATGTATTTCTCTCGATATCCCTTTATTGTGCTATCAATTCCTTTATAAAAATGGACCAAGATACATTGTGGAATCCTTTTTCATTTTACAAAGGCAATGATACCTTACAAATTGCTCTTATTCTAAATACAAGGATACACCATTTATATTTTTCAAGGATGTCACTTGGTGTGGATCCAAGAGTTGCTCCATTTGGAATATCCATATTATAAGATATTTACCATCAAATATTCTCATATTTATCTTTAGAATGAAGTAGTTCCTTGGTGCCACATTGATCCATGATGATATGGATCTTGAAATGATGAAAAATCATGATTTTGAAATTCAATATATCCGCTCTTCGGTTGTGATAAAATACTCTTCATATGTGATTGAGCACCAACATCAATGTTCCCTTTGTTTTCATGTCTTCTTTGGATCTCCATATACATTGAAGGAAACCAATTTAATATTTTTGTATTTTTTCCTTGATGTATTTTTGTATTTCTTCATTTTTTTTCATTCATCTTCTTTTCCATTTCCCTTTGAAAGTTTTCCTGGGAATGTGGTAAAATAGTTTGTTTCAACATACTACCATTCCTTTCATTAACTTTGTTCTCTAATTAGGAGAACCAATATTCTTAGTCTTCACTTTCTTGGGATGTCATGTTTGAGTTTTTAAAAGGAGTGGCAATAGTATTTCTTGCAAACCCTCTTTCCATATGAGAAAATAATAATACTCTTTATCACAACTTATCAATCACCAATAATCAAAAGTTATGCCACTTGTAAGTTGCATATCTTTCAAACCTTGATTTGGTGATTGTTTGGATGGTTGATCTTTGTCCCTATATAAATTTAATGTTTGAGCCCTTATGAATTTGAAATTTCATCTTGAAGCACTTTGATATGTCTTCTCTACAATTCCACAATTCTAATCAAACTTTGATGTGTCACAAAGGTTATATTTATTTTCCCAGAACATGTCTAACCGCCCACCCCACATTTACCCGCTTTTACAAGCTCTCCAAGGTAAAAATAAGTTGAGAGTTGTTATGACATGACCCGACATCCAAGTTATAATTATGGAGGTGGGGTCTACTAACCAGAAACTTATTGGTACCTCGCAGGGACACCAAATCACCCAGATGTCAGACAACATCCATTAGTGATCTAACCTTGAGATGGAACTTATTTTTACCCAACCTCACGGCCTAGCTGCATGCATGCCAAGTTGTGAATGTGACCAGAAGGATCCAGCTGCATTCACATGCCTTCCTCCGTGTGATTGCTGCTAAAATTTCCCAGTTCAAAGGATGCGACTAAAAACCATGATCCATATCTTTAGGATTAGTTCCAGGCCAACTACCCATAATTCTCTAGAATCACCTACATCACCTACATTAGTCATTACTCATAGTTCTTGACTCAATTCCTACTCAAACTTATCAAATACATGAAAATCATTTAGCCGCACACTTTGTAGTCAAGGTACTTGTAGGCCATAAATACATAGTTTCATCAGATAATTACCAAGAAGGCTTGTTGCCCTCCCTTACTATCTACAATACATAAACCTATGCATTCATATCAAGTAGATAAGAACTCATTAAACCATGGAATGGATCAATAACAAGAAAACATCATAAAAGAGGAAATATACCATGCATATAACCAACACTTAACCAAAATAAAACAATGACAAACTAGTCATGAAATCATACATAAAATCAGAACTTGTGCTCATTATTCTTAATAAGGATCAACACATAAATACATATGCAAATTCCAACCAAGTCAAAGACTTCCATGTACCACCCGACCATAGATTGGGTTGAACCAATTCTATGTTTCAGGCAATCACCCCTATGCCATATTCGAAGCATGAATGTGGGATCTCATGGGATTAACTAAAACAAAACCAACCAAGGCATCCATAGGCTAAACAACCTCAACCCTTAACCATAATGATTTCACCTAAACTAGTCCAGAAATCACCAAAAAAACACAAGCTTGGATACCTTAAAATTTCTTCACCATACCCAGAGGAATTTTCTTGTCTCCACACACCTGTCATGGGCTTCCCAAAAAAACCATCTCCACCCCCAACCCTTGGGATTTTCTTGAGACTACCTCACCCGTATCCAAAATATTTTGGAAATCCAAAGCTCAACCATGAATGAATCCCATCACACCATGGCTATCACCCCATGTTGCGTTCGGCAGTAATGCTAGGTCAGGATATCCTCGGAAATCTAGCCCAGCATAGGGGTAGTCGTCTACGGCGATGATCTGCTGATCCCACCAGGCTAAGAAGTCATCTTCGAAAGCAGTCCTAGGAACCTCCCCACCCCCCAGACGTTTCATCAGATCAGCCCACCGGCCCATGCGTGGATCGCGTGGAGTGCTGATGGAAACTGCTACCCTGGGGCGGAGTGCGGGAATCCTCTTGAAGAAGAAAGTGCACAAGATAGTCTCGTAGCCAAAGTTCTTGGTCTGTCCCCTCTTAATAGAAGTGAGTTGGCTCTTCATGCTGGCCAGAAGAGGAGTACACCAGTCGAACACAGTAGTGAGACAATCAACTGCCACGCTCATGGTGAGCTGTGATGCCTGATGCAGAGAGGATGATCCGTTTACTCGAGCTATGGTGAACAGGATGATCCTCAGTGACAAACTCGCCACATGTGCAATAGAAATCTGGCTCCCAACTTTCTTGGGATGTCCTGGGCAGTATGTCTGTACGTAGTCCTCTATAGTGATACTGCTCTGTGTCCTGCCCCGGGACTGTACTACCTCTCCCCTTCGGGAAAGGCCCGTGATAAAATAAATATCCTCCACTTCTACTCTGAGTAGCATTTGATCAATCATGAAGGTTTCCTCCTCGACATCCCAATAGTCAATAAGCATTTCAAGCAGTTGTACATTGGCTTTCATGTTCGGCAGTTTGAAGAATTTGAGCAAGCCGCATCCCCGTAAAGCATCCAAGGCTTGAGGATCATTCATAACTTCATTATCCACTGCTGCATGTTCTCTTTCACGCCATGTGACCGGCATCCTGAGAAAAAATTGAGTTCCAACCGTTAGTTTTTTATTAAAATTGGTTCACGGCGTATACGCGGGTTACTGTACACAGTCACGTATAGGGCCCGCGTATACGCGGGTTTCATATTACCAACCCGCGTATACGCCGCAGTGAAATTTTGAACAAAAGTTCAACGGTGAAACATCAATGAAAAAAAATAAAACTTGTCACAATGAATTGCAAGCTAAGTATAAGAGTTACCTGGAAGATTTTGAAGAGTTTGAATGGTCGAATTTGGCACACAGGAAGTTTGCTCCTTTGGCTCCAAATCTTTGCTCTCCAACTCAATTGGTAAAAATTGTGAGTCCAAAATCCCTTTTATAAGTTTTGAAAATGAAAAAAAAATTCAAAATCTTATTTTGTTTGGCCTCATGTGACTTTTAACTTGGGAGCTTGGAATGTCGAGAATGGTTTGTTTTTCAGGACATTTTGGACGTTTTCAACTGTTTCGAGACAGTTCCATGACTGCTGACCCGTCATGGCAGGTATCGTTTTCTCACTAGCATATAGGTTAGGGACATCATTTTTCCGTTGCATTATGCATACTAGCCTCCATCTGTCGATACATCTGCCATAGGATCGATCCCATCGTGTTATGGTTCATAAGCCATTTTCACTCGCTGATTTTTAAAATCATGACACGATGGTAGAGACATCCTTTACATGGGCATCGTAGTTAGCACCTCACTGACATTTGTTTCCCATGCTGCTCCAATTTGAGTAGGCAAGGGAGTCCTCTGTAGTCCCGCCATGATTTATGCGTTGAAGACTCATTCCTCTTAGCTTCTTCGCTTTGTTCTGGCCTTATACCCTAGAGGCTCCTTTGTGTTGAGTTGTACTACTGCATTGCATGTTGACCATTTGCACCTTTTGGCCTAGAGCCGGCTTCACTTAGACTCGTGTTTAAGCCAACTTTTGACCATGACAACTGCAAAATCAACCTTGCATACCTTTGACTTCTGCAACTTGACACACCTCGACCCGTGGAAAGAACATACCTTTGAGTGTCACCGACCAGTTTTCGCCTCCCTGCATTGAGCATAGGAATGTTCCCCTCCCAAGAACTAGATCATCTGTTTCATTGACACTCGTTCTTTCCACTATACCATAGCATTCTTTTATTCTTTTTCAAGCTTAACAGAAAAAGACAAAAAAATTAAATATTCCAAAAAGAGCGGGAACGGGACAGTATTTCCGTCTATTATTGGCAGCTAGAGTCAGTAATGTCGCCCTTGAACAAAGCACTCAAAACAAAAGTCTCCTCCACTTAGGTGGGATTTAGTTTGACTTATGTACGCCTTAACCTTTGGTATTGAATCAGTTCTCCCCCGATTGGTTATCTCTTCCAATCATATGGAGGGTTTGTTTGTGCCTCCTGCATGACAAACTTATATAGATTCATCATATGCTGCCATAGTCACATTGAGTCGTGCTTTTGTTCAAGGGAAGTTAGCCTGAGTCGGCCTCTCTGCGGTGTCTCTTGACTCATTTTTTAGTCGGCCATCCCGGTTGTAAGTGTCATGTCTTACATCACATCAGTTATATTGGTCCTTTACTCGTGCCGGTTTGAGAAGGTCCCCATTGACTTCTTGCTAGCGGGTCTTATCCTTATCGACGACGACATCTTGCTCTGAGGGCAGGCCTAGAGTTGCACCCTGGCCCTATTTTCATTATTGATAGGTTACCTTGTGGTCAGCATCGATCAGTATCATGGGTCTTTGACTGAGTGGTTTCCCTTGTGTTCGACGTCAGCTTACATTAT
>APFE030515140.1:5523-23616 GCA_000404065.3 Pinus taeda
CCTGAGTCTTGTGCTTGATTTCCTCTCCTTCTTGATAGAGCTTCGCCACTTCTTCTTTGTCTTCCCAGCTTCAAAAGAACCTGTGGAATCACAACAACATACTACTATTGAAGAAACAAGGATCTAAATTCATAAATAATACAAGATCATATGTGTATTAACCATATAAATGCATATATAAACAAGTACACAAGAATATGGAAGGAAACAAGAATAGCTTTATTAAGATGAAAAGTAGCAAGAGGATCACAACCATGTGCTCTGACCTAGCATCATCCTCCAGCTAAGAAGCCCTTCTTCACCTCAAGCAAAGCTTAGATCACCCAACACTATAAATGTACACCAGAAAACCAACAACACTTCTCTATAAGATACAAAATTCCAGCCTCTGTATCTCTGTGATGAGGGATTCATATATAGATGATTACAGAGAGGTGAGTCATCTTCTGGGATCTTGATTAGTGTCTTCGCTCTGATAGTTCCTACTTCCACTTGGAGAATGATGATGTCTTACTCATCCCTGGTCGAAAATAGAGAGGCAAGTGTCAGAGGGGAAGCTTCTGGAAGATTCCATGATCTTCCACCTCGCATTTTTGTCCCTGCCATTTGTCCATTCCTGACCATCGTACCCTACAGAGAAGAAAACCAGTATGCATCACACCTTGTACACTGGGAAGGTGATATGCATCGCACCCTTTGCATTGAGCTTTCAGTATGGTCCAGTTTTGACCATTTATGAGCAGTTTTCAGTGCAGAACTTCTGGGAGATGATGTAATCAGCTGACCTTGTTCCTTTAGGCAGTGAAGCAACACTTTTAGGGACTTAGGAGCCCTTAGTTTATGGAAATTTATCATTGGAGTTGAAGTGCCCAAAAATGTCTATAACACTCTTGCACTTTGTGTGATCTAGAGGATCACAAAAAGAATTGTTATGTTAAAAAAAAAAAAGGAGAGAGAAAAAGGGGACAAAATAAACTTCATCATTTCATTTGATTCAATTAAAAAAAAATAATAAAATAAAAATCCAACTGCTTTGATAGGTTCAGCTGTCCAAGATTGACTAGTTATGGTTTGTAGCAGTCCTCAAAACACTATGTCCTATTTTAATAAGATTCTGCAAATTAGTTACGAAATGCAGCATGATTCTGCAGCTAATTCCAAGGTTTAACATGTTACAGGCATCCAATGAAGAAACCGACCACATGGGCATCTCTGGAATCATCCCAGCATGGATCCTATCCTAGTCACCCAACCTAGATCCATAAAAAAACTAGCTTAAGACCTCAGTTAAAGTCTTGTTTTTAACATATTCACCTTGAAGTCTTTGCTGCTTGAAATTGAAATAATTATTCATTTTTATAAAATTTCACAATTTCAGAGAAAAAAAGAAGGAGAAAACCAATGGTTATATCCCTAATTCTAGTTTCCACTATGGCCTCAATAGAAAATCTGTATCCCTGTTTGAAGCTTTAACCTAAAACAAACCTGTAAAATCATAAAAAAATGCATTGGATATGCGAAAAAACCAAAGGTTTGAATGTTAGACGATTAGGTAACAAAGAGGAGGTGAATGTAAATTTGTAGATCCACGCTGACTCCATTAAAGGGCCTCGGCATTGTCCCAACCTAAAAATGAATCAACGAGCTCAACACAATTATTGCTGACACTTAGATTTCCGCCGCCTACGAAACCTGTAATCTAAACAATCTAAGCTACAAGCTTTAGCAAAATCATTAAATTGTTGTTTTAAATATCCAAGGTACCAATTTGAATTAAAAGCAACCAACACAACAATTGTTTAGCAACCCATGGGTTGGTTGTCATTGTTTGACATTTCCTCTCTTGTATCTTTGTTAATGAACGAGTAGAGAAGAGAGTTGTTCTCATATCAGGTAATCCTAAATACTGAATAAACATGAGGATAATAGATAGACGATTCTCACTGCGGATCGATGATTGGCTCATTGTTCTATCTTCAGATAACAAACCTGTGACTAATTTCTTCTAGAGAGCCATAAGAGATGGTTAGTTGCCCCAATTCTTCAGCCCTGTCATTGTGCCTGTGTAATACACTTGACAAACAAAAAAATGCGTAATAGTTGAAAAAATGTCAAACTTTGAATGAAAATTCCGACCAAAAGAAAACAAATTAGGAAAACCAAAAACATGGGTTTTTTTGGCAATAGGGTCAATTAGATAACCCAAAAATCATTTTAAGGAATTTAAAGCGTTTTGAGAGATTTTCATAGTTCTTCGAATCCCATTTTTGCAAAAACAATGGAATTTAAATTAATAAACTGTCAGTTTGATTTATCAGCTGCCTCGAGAGGAAATTTCGATTTGAAATCAACTATGCGTTGACCATAAATCATCATTACACATTTTCCATCTTTAATAATTCATCTCACTCCTGTTTAGAGACATAAGCTGATTGAATATGACTTGTTTAACTCCATTGCGTGAACCAGTTATATACGACTCTTCACAACCGATTAATAAGATGTGGCAAATTATTCAACGTGCCAAAGTATTCAGAGTTATTGTTAAGGATATCAAGATAGTTATGTGGCATCTGATTCCAAGAATGATCCAGCAAAGTGAGTGGGAATGGAGGATTGCGTGCTGCATTTCAAAACGGATGGTTTACTGTCTTTTAGCTACGGAATGTAGCCCAATTCCGCAACTAACTAGCAATTCTGCAGCCATTTTCATACTTTTGTAGGTTACAGGTGTCAAGAGACAAAATGAGCCACATGGATAGCTTGGAAATTCCAGTACATGGATGGTGTCCTATCCATTTGATCCAAGTTGAAGAAAAACAACCCAGTCAAAGGGAAGTCAAGGTGTGTGTTATCACTAAGTCGTCGCATGTCAAGAAAAAAAACAATTTTGAGTTAATGAAATGAATAAGTTATTTACTCACTTCTCTGAAGGTATTGATTAATTTTGGACTGATGATGAAAAATTAATGGCTAACTTTTTATTCAAGATTTTTAGCTACAGATATTGCGCACATTCTGTAGCTAAAGCCATTTAGCAGCTAAAATATCTCATTGTTCAAATCAGCCTAACTTTCTCATATGAAATCGGATTTTGATGATTCCAGTGTCATTTAAAAGATCTCAACAAGATCTACACAATGAGAAATCTATCATTACAGTTTGAAATATTAAATTATGAAATAAATTGTTGAGAAGAAGCAACATTCAACTTGAGGCACTAATTCTAAAGTAGGTATAAATTCTTTTAATTTTTCCTTTGAGAGCTTGTTTCATTAATACAAATTCTTAGTTTTGTGTGTAAATATAATAACTAGAGAGATTTATCACCTCTCTCCTTTTATAATCTTACATTCCATTGCAGAAGAAGTATTAGTTTTTTTTTTCAGGTTTCGGGAGGAAGGACAAATGACTACAAGAGAATGGTGCCTCTCGTAAGAGACCAATCTGTTTCATAAGAGGATGATCAGCAACAAAAAGGAAATATGTTAATTCAAAACGAGGTCTAAACACTTGCAAAACTTTCAGATACTATTGTCTCCATCAAATCCATACTTCATAATAAACCATTCATCTCATTTCCCTTCATATTTTCCATTTAAATTCACATACAATTTCCATTTCTTTTTGTCCATTCATAACCCACAAATAAAAGAAAGAGGCGCATTCACATGCTTATTTCCCATTACTATTTCTACTCTCCATTTCCATCTCCCATTTTCATCTTCCCTTTCTTGTCATTTTCATTTCACAAATAATCCCTGCCTCAATGCAAATTATTGACTCCATAGTCCTTTGAGTCTAAGTTTCTTGTAAAGACACCTTGAGGCTTGCATGCCTTAATGGAAATTTCTCATGCTGACAAACAATGGGAATACATTAATGTCCCTTGTTCATCAAATATTCTATGTGACTTGACATTGGAAAACTATTCGTACCTAGCAAGATGTGTTTGGGCATCTTGACTCTTATTGTCATCAATGGTGAGAGTTCTCGTGTTGACTAGTGGCATCCATTAATGGCCACTAAGTCAACTTAATCCTACTATGTTAGACATCAGAACATCTTTTCACATAGTAGGAATTGTGCCAATGAGTTTTGAAGACATGAAAACTATTATTTTTAGCATTTTGGAGTAGATTCAGTGAGTTTTAGTAGAAGCAATGAAAAGTCATCTTAACTCTTTATCCATGACTCTTCTTGTTCAGTCACTTGAAGAAGAATATGATCAGAATTTTGTAGCCACCACACATACAACTCATCCATTCCAAAGGGTAAGTTAAGGTACATCATTTTTTATCTTTTGACCATAAAATTCCATAAAAATCTAGAATGATAGTTGTTGGAAAAACATTTCTCTTCCTCATTTCAAAAAATTGCCAATACCATCAGTTTGGGGGGGGGGGGAATACATTCATATTCATATCTTGCCATGTCCATATCATATTTAGGATCCCACATACTTCCAAAATATATTAACTATTACATTTTTATTATGAGAATACAATGGCTTTTCAAAAAGTGCTTAAAGGATAAATTGGATACAAAAACAATCATGGTTGTCACACAAGAACCAACCATCATGCAATCCAATAAAGATATACTTTGCAACAATAATCAAAATATCCTGCAAAGTTCAAAGATCAAAATAGAATGCAACAACAAAATATGGTTGTTACACAAGAACCAACCATGTTGCAATTCAAGAAAAACACTTTGCGAAAATATGAAGTTATCAAATGATATCATGCAATGTTAAGCCAAAGCTCAAGGGTCAAAAGAATTAATGTAATATATACTGCATGAGGACATGTAATAGCTTCAGTCGAGGGGTATGTTGAGTCTCGAAATTGTCATTCATTTCCATTACACTTTCACTATTATGTCCATTATATCACTTGCATTTCACCTCCATTTGTCTACTATGTCACTAGATTCATCCCACTTTCATTATCGTTGGGTTACATTTATGTTTTTTCCAAGATTTATTAATTTTTAGCCTTTTTAACTGAATTTGTGGTTAAAAATTAGAAAATAATGTTCATATGCTTATACCTAACAAGCAGGTTGACATTGTTGACATGTGTAGGTCAAAAAGAGGCTTCCAAAAGACCTTTATGTGGCACCCCAAGGCCAAATTCGAATTTGAGTGGAGAGAATCATGGGATCATGAGGATATGTGTCACATGTCCTAATTGTATTGAAACTCTAAGAAGACATATGTTTTATCAGTTCCTATTTTGATTAGGACTCTAGAGATATAGAGAGAGATTCATGACTCTCATTAATGAGATGGCTTCTCATCTTTTTGTATAAATAGGAGATCTCTCTCCTTCATTTTTTAGCTTAGCTTTTTAGTTCTTAAGCTTGTAGCTTTTTGGTAGCTCTTTATCTTGGAGCTTGTAGTTCTTCTTTGATGGCTTTGGAAAGCTTTGGAGAGCTTTGTTGTACTTTGTAATTTTGAAGAATTTGAATAAGGCTTTGATGTTCTCAACATGGAAGGAGATGTGAAGTAGATGTCATGGAGGACATTAGAATGCAAGGTAGAGTAGATTTTGTTTTGAAGTTTTGCTTTGATTTCATTCAAGTATGTCATTTTATTGCTTTCAAGTTTGATAGTTTAGATTTTCCATTCATGCAATTTTAATTCATGCAAGTGTGTTCAACCGGTTGATTGTAGATTAGGTTTCTTTACATGTTTCTTATATTTACTTATTAGATTAGTCTCTCATGCTATATGATGATATTTCTGGAGCCTTTAGCTTAACACTATTTTAGAAGTTAATTGGCAAAATATTGTGATTATAGGTGAGATGATTGGCTTTGATTTTCATTAGTGTGCAATTAGATAGTTTAGATGTCATTTCTTTCATGCTATATGATAATATTTATGGAGCCTTTAGCTTAACACTGTTTTAGAAGTTAATTGGTAAAATATTGTGATTACAGGTGAGATGATTGGCTTTGCTTTTCATTAGTGTGCAATTAGATAGTTTAGATGTCATTTCTTTCATGCTATATGATGATATTTCCGGAGCCTTTATCTTAACATTGTTTTAGAAGTTAATTGGCGAAATATTGTGATTATAGGTGAGATAATTGGCTTTGCTTTTCATTTTATTGCTTTCAACTTTGATAGTTTAAATTTTTAATTCATGCAAGTTTGTTCAACCGGTTGATTCTAGATTTATCTATGTAATTTATGCTTGACAAAATATTTCAAGAAAGTAGTCTTCCTATTTTTCGATTGGTGAATTGGAGCATAGAGAACATAGTATATTATTTTTTCTTGACATGTTCTTGCTTTTTTCTTAGTAGAATACTCATTACATAATTTCATGTCTCATTGAGTCTTTTTAGTTCCTTAAGAACAGATTTGGTGATATGTGAAGTTATGAATGGGATTTGATTTGTTTTTCTTTCTTTTTTTCTTAGATATTTCGACGGCTTAGATTAATCTAATTGTTCAAAGTTTTGATTTGTTTCATTTTCTCTTTTATTTAGAAACTAGATTCTAACATAAGAAACAAAACCCACAAAAATAACATACTCTATAAAAAAACGAAGTAAGAAAAAGTTTAAGTAAGCACATATGGTGCACCACAGTTCATCAGTTTACGATACCCAGATTGATAATTCATGTAGAGAAATTTAGGACACTAAACTGACTAGACACTTATTGAATCTGACATAGAGATAGGCCTAATTCATATCGTATGATATATCATCTTTCAGTAAGAACCTAATTACGAGCATAACAACTGCAATGTTTCTAATCTCACTTCTAAGCCTTGAGATGAAAATTTATCCTCTCTTGACATCCTAGTAGCACTTCGTTCCCCATAAGTTGTTACAAATTTTTTGTGTCATCTACTATGAGCATTTTACAAGATACTGGTCCTACAAATAGAAGGGATGAAATAATTCTTGTAGGAAACCTTTATGTCCTTCTTTCCCCTATAGTGCCCTTTATTCTTTTGAAAATATTCATTGCAATCAATAATAGGATGGAAGGTATTTTGGTTCTAATTCAAGATAGGCATATGTATCCTTTATTGCAAGGGAATTCATAGGTAAAGATTAAAGTAACATGGAATTAGACCATATGTGTGATGAATGCATCTGAGAAATAACTTAGCAGTTCATCGATGCCTCCTAAGTTCAAGGATGGATGCATTTTTTACTTCACCAAGGGTTAATCCTTGTACTTAAAAAGATGGAGCATTTCGTGTTCTTCGTAAAATTATTAACTAATAAGGATACTGAATGCATATGATTTGAGGAAGGTTCTATTCACACACGTTGGTTGTTCACTGATTTTGAAAAATAGTGCTTCCTTTCCTATGATTTTCCTAGCTTATACTACAACTAGAGGGTTATTATTCCTATGTGAAAATTTTTTGATTCGAGAAAAGTTTTATACACTCCATGGGGATTACTAGATTTACTATTCAAAAGGAAGGATGTCTAATCATAATAGATGATCCCATATCTATAGAGTTTTTCCTTAAATAAGAAAATATGCCTAGATTTGGTAGCAAAGATGCTTGAATTTGGAAGCAAACATTGTGGTTTTACTGATAAACATTTTGAGAAATCCATATCTAAAGAGGGTTGTTGTAACAACCATTAACCTCTCTTGCACATGTGTCCATGAAAGATCCACCATTTGGGGGATTAGTTGATATGAATGGAGTTCTCTAGGATTAATCAAAATAGGAGGTATAAGTTTTCCATTTCAAGGAGAAACAATGCCTTCTATTAAGAAGAAACTCCCATGATATTAGAACCCAATAATTTTTTAAAAAGAATTTGGTTCCCAATGGTTACATTGAAAGACATCCCATTCCTAATACTATTACTTGGCAACAAGGAAGAAGCCCAAAAATGAGGAGGTCTTGACATACATATACTCTAACAAGTTAGAGCATGCTTTTCCAGTGGTTTAGAAATAGAAAACATTTCTCCATTTATGCCTTCTATTAAGAAGAAGATCCCATGAAACTAGAACTCAGTTTACATAATTCTCCATTTATGGATTCTATTAAGAAGACACTCTCATGAAATTAGAACTCAGTATACATAATTCTCCATTTATGCCTTCTATTAAGAAGAAGCTACCATGAAATTATACATCAGGAAAATTACCTAATTACGAACATAACAACAACCCAAGTTTTGTTTGTTCAAGGTATTTATGTATGTTGGTCAAACATTAAAAGATACACTACCATCAATAAACCATATTTCTCCCATAAATTGTTTATTGCATCATTTCATTGATATTCCATTGTAAAGGCTCATAACATGCTCAGAACTCTAACGGTCATGAAGTTTATCAGTTTCCTATTGTATTTGTGAACTCATTGGAATAGAAGTCATGGTTGTTGGATGATTTCCACGTGTATATGTCACCATGTGTATCTTTTTTGGGAACTAGTAAATACTTCTCACTTACAACACTACTCAAGGAAACTATTTGAAGAAAATTTTCACCAAAAAATTCAATTATAAACCTAGAATTACAGTGAAGATTGAGGAATTTCCTAAGTTGGAATCTCACAAAGGCAACCAAACTCATTAAAGAAAACCCTTGTAAGTTAAAACAATTTGTTTATGTGTTGTTATAATTGGTATTTATATCCTTTCATTTAAGCCAAAGGATGTCAATAAATATCAACAAAACCTCAAATAATGATAGAATATTTACCAATAGTCTCTTTATTTCTTGCTTGATGCAACATTTACAGTGATGTAGTAATCCCCCTTCTTGTATAGATATAGCTTGGACCTTTTCTCATACCTTTAGAGGCATCCATGCACCTCCCAGCTAGAACTCCTAAATCTCTATCATCATGAAAAAATGACTCCACATTGTCATCCAATGATCCATCCTCACCAAAGTGATACATACCAACCTAGAGTTAAAGTTCTTTATCATCATACGGCCAAAATGGAGTGCTCATGAGAGTACATGCAATCATTTTTAGAATACTTTTCTAGGAAACCTGTTAAAGAAATTTCAATTTAAGCTTAGCAAAATTATTTGGAGAAACATAAATAAATTTTAATAACCTTACCAATCAATTCGATGGGGAAGAAAGTGTCCCATCTAATCCATACATAAGTAGAGGCTTTGATGAGCTACCAATGTGTTGCAGTGCACCCACCATAGACAACACATCACCAGTTGTCTGAGTAGATGGTGTTGAGGGTGCATCGGTTGGGGAAGGGTCAACATCATTCAATGTTCTAGAACTAATCAGAAGTCTGAAAGAGGAATCAGGATGCTTCCCTTTTGTTGCAGTTTGACTCTTTGAAGCATCCTTTCACAATTACATCATGGTAATGATAAGCCTCATTTCAAATGGAAAATATGAAATCTTGCAGCTTTGGCATTTTGGAGTCAAAGCCTCTAAACACATGATTGATGAACTATTAGATAATATCCATATCGAAAGCAGAAAAAGGGAAATGAACTGCATAAAGACATTGTACGGATCCTAGACCCTAATTGTTTTATCGAATGATGATGTAGCCAAGCGAGCTGAGTTAGTACTGAAACATGCGTCAATGATTAATAAGTTATGATTTTCAAGGGTACTTTCAACTCCTAGTGTCTCCATGTTCCACAACATTGCGTACATTCCCACAAAATCACTCAACAACACTGGATAGTAATTTACCATCAAAAGAGAATTAGAAGCATACAACTTTACTCGTACTATCTTGAAAGTAACCAAACTCACCAAAGGAAAACTCTGTAAGTTAAAAAAATGTGTTATGTGTTGACATGATTGGTATGTATAACATTTCATTTAAACAAAAGGATGAAAACAAATATCATCTAAATTTCAAAGAATGATAGAATATTTAAAAATAGTCTCAATATTTCTTGTTTGATGCAACATTTATAGTGATTTAGTAATCTCCCTACTTGTGCATCTCTATCTTGGACATTTTTCTCATACCTTTAGTGACATATATGCATCTCCCAACTGGATCTCCTAGATCTGTATCATCATACAAAAATGACTCCATATTGTCATGAAATGATCTAGCCTCCCCAAAGTTATTCATATCGACTTGTAGTTAAAGTTCTTTATCATCATATTTCCAAAATGTAGTGCTGATGAGACTGCATGAAATAATTTTTAGAATAATTTTCTAGGAAACCTGGTAAATAAGTTTCAATTTAAGCTTAGTAAAATTATTTACAAAACTGTAAATAAATTTTAATATCCTTACCAATTAGTTCAATGGGGAAGGAAGTGTCCTATATAATCCATACATAAGTAGATTCTTTCATGAGCTAGCATTCTGCTTCAATGCAATCGCCATAGATAATAATCGCCATGTGTCTGAGACTCTGAGTAGATGGTGTTGAGGGTGCAGAGCTTGGGGAAGGACCAACATTATTCACTATTCTATAACTAATTGCAAGACCATAAGAGTAATAAATATTCTTAATTTCTCTTGCATTTTTACTCTTGGAGGCATCCTTTCAAGACTGCAACATGGCAATGATAAGCCCCATTTCAAATGGAAAATATGAAATATTTCATCTTCGACATTTTGGTGTCAATTCCCTTTGTCTAACTGAAAATAACATAAAATCTATTATCATTGACCAAATTATGGATGAAACTATATCTTATGTACTAATACTCATTTATGCCATAACAAACATATATATCCTAACTAAATATTATTGAGCTTCTTATAATTCCATGAAATTACCTTTCTTGGACTGGTACTATTGACACTAGGAGTTGGTGCCACCATACATTCAGTATAATCTTTATCCAGGAGGAAATTTTTGTTGTGAGTACTAACATGCATAGTAGCAAGGTGCACTCTACATATATGAAAGAAAAGTTCATTATACAACCTGAATGGGGTGGTGGTAACCCATTAACTCTTTATATGCCTTGTACTTGTGTAATGGCACCTTGAAACAAAATAATGTATTAAATGTACTAGAATATTGATACTAGATAATACACATTTAAATCAAAGTTTAGGTTGCATATCTGAGGGTTACCAAAAATGGCTAATATATTGCATATTGAAATTGATATTTACAACCTTAAACATATCAAACCAAGGTTTAGATAGAGATTTGGACAAGTTGTAACTAAAAAGAAAAGGTTTCTCCTTCATAGTCAACTTCCATTCCTTCTAAAAGGCCTCCACAATGGGATATAAAAAGTTCTCTGATATGAGTATGGTAAAAGGCCCAAGGAACACAAATTCCTACATTTCCCATATCACAATGATTGATATTGCCATCAAACATAAGATAGTCAATAGCAATCAAAAGGGATAGTGTTATTGGAATTTAAAAAGAATCTCATGTATAACATGGAGAAACCATGTTTTAAATTATTTTCAATATGTACCTGTATGGATTATGCATTTCCTTTCTGCACACCCACTTCCTAAATTGAATTGTCTACATATAGGTTTCCATTCTTACCCCATAATCTAGAATGAGATGAACAATTTTCACAATAGTTTTTTCTATATCGAATCTCCACCACTTTTCAATTGAATTGAATGTAGTGAAGCAATCCAAAATGTTTTACATAGCTGTTGAAGTAGTCCAATAGCTGAGAGTGAGAGGGGAACTAGATAGTTACAAGACTTGGCCATTGAAAATCAGTTAATTCAAAGGTAGGGAGAGGGGTTTGTAGCTTTGTTGAAGAAAATGTTTCTCCCCACACACCTCTTATTCCTAGTTTTTCTTCAAAGACTATGATATTTAGGTTTAGACTTTGTAAATATTTGGTTGCAAGGAGACCACTCATCCTTCTTCCTATGATACAAACCCTTGTCTTCCTAAATCCATTATCATTCTCAATCTCACCTTCACTAAACAAATTCTAGTTCCAGGTGGCCATGACTAATGGCTGATTGATATTAGCACTTCACAAAGCTACAAAGCCATAATACGAGTCATCATGTGACTTTGTTTTGTATCTAGTTATGTTTTTAGATCCATATGAGCTTACAACAACAACATTTTTCATATTCTCTTATATCTCATTAAAATGTACAATCAATCAAATAAATTATTTACTTGATTGCATTAAAACTAATTTTTCTTAGAGCAACATAGTCTGTCATGGTCTGGGAACAAAAAAATTCTAAGTATTTTGTTTCATTACAGAGAAAAATTTGTGTAGTTTAAACCAAGTACTAGATAATCTATTCCTACTTGAAAGTAAAACTATGAATATATCCATCATAAAAAGGACATGTGACGATGGAAGATATAATGTCTTGGCATCCATTTTGAACATTTTTTTTAAATAAATGATAAAATATCAAGAATGACAATTCTTGTAAAGGAAAAGTACAATTGTAGGTAGCTCAATCATGTTCATTTTCAATTAATTTTTACTAAAATTGCAAATAAAATATCAATGAATTGCTATTTTATAAATGAAAAGTACATCAAGTAAATAAATATCAAGTACTACAATATATAAAAATTCAAGTACTAAATATATAATTGTATTTGCAACTAATAATTCACGAATTCCTAGAAATGATCACTGATCCAGTACTATTTCATGACAAAAATCTAGCACTAGCCAATACTCTCAACAACAACAACATGTTTATCAAAAGAACATGGAGACCATCTAGATCGATGACTTTTCCAAATACTTCTTTGGTTATTGAGTGAAACTATTTTCCTTCTCCTTCAAACTAACACATTGTTGGGCATGGAAACCCCCACAACATGTTTTGGGGCTCAAAGCCCAAGTTTTGGTCAAATGTATTGTAAGATTCCGCAAATTGCGGGTGTGGAGCATGAAGTATAGGTTAAGTCATAGAGTTGTCTGTCCTAAGTATTATAAAGTTGTTGGAAATAATACTGAGAGGGGGGGGTGAATCAGTATTATCAAACTCTTATACAAACATTTGCAGATCTGACTATTGAAACTTGCATATATCTTCCAGATTTATAATTTAATTTATTCTTCAGATGTTGACCATTAATCTGTATGTCAGAACTGTATAATAATGAATAGAAACAAGAAAAATAGACAGTCACACCAAAGAACACCAGATATAAGGTGGAAACCTAATGTGGGTGAAAACCACCTGCTGCAATATGTCTCTATCTTCTTTCAATTAGAAACTTCTTTTTACAATGATTTTGTACTGGTGCAGTCCTTTACCAGTACGCATGATTCAACCTGTAGAAGGCTACAACCTTCTCTCGTTCTCCAGACTCTCCTGGAAGGGAGCTACAACCCCCTTAGCTCTTGTACTAGAGCAAGTACTAGTACGTAGGTGCTGACCTACTAAAGGCTTCAACCCTCTATTTTCTTCCAGGGACCATGTTTCATAAATACTCAAACTGGATCCATGAATATCAATCAAACATCAAATAGATATGCAATCAATCAACTTCCTTGTACAAATACTGAGTCAATAACTTCTTAGCACACAGCAACCAGACACCAATTCAGAATCCTGAACACTGCAGAATAGACAAAAGCAACTAAAACAAATTTCAAGAAAGGTCCGCAACTTCACCAACAGAAACTTGTGGGTATCCGCACTTCTGGTATGTCAAGTCTGCACACCTCCGCACCTGCGCCTGCAGCTCGCCTGCGCACAGCTACACCTGTGTTTGTCTTTGGCTTGCGCTCCTCCTCACCTGCGGCTTTCTCTAGCCTATGCACCTTCGCACCTGTGGCTTTCTCTGGCCTGCGCACTTCCGCTACTGCGTTGTTTTCATGCCTGCAAACCTTCGGGTATAAACAATTTATCAGTCTTTAATTATAACCCCGACTTCCAGATTTATAGATCTGGTCACGGGCCCAAGAGATCTCGACCCATCAGTAGATCCGACTTGTAATACTCAAGTTTCTCCTTGATTTAGATCCAGCTATAACTCACCAAACTGATCACCAGAATTTCAAATATTCCTACGCTTAAGATATTCAGCACACACATATATTCAGCCAAATGATCTCCTTTCCTTTTTATAGCCTGGACCTTACTCAAACCATGGATCAAAACCATAGACATCCAATACTAGGAACCCAAAACCTAGGTTCAATATTTTAGATGCAAAACCACAGACCAAAACCATAGGATAAAAAATGTTGGACTAAATACCATGGATCAATCATAAGAATTCCCATGTGTGCTCTTTTTTTTGTAGGAAGGTCTGTGCATTTTAGGTTCTCACCTTTTTGTTTGGAACACCTGCGAACATGTCCGCATCTTTTGAATGGCGTACCTATGGAACCAGCCGAGGTCCGCATCATAGTGAATAGGAACCTGAGGATCTCACATTTTCTTCATTCTTTGAGTGCTTGAACTTGGGATCTGCTATTTGAGAGAGTTGCCATCAAGGACAACACCTGTGCCATAGAACCAAACATGTGTCATAATGCCAACAATCTCCCCCTTTGGACTTGATGGCAACCCCAAGTCACTCAAAATCATCCTCCCCCTTTGACATCAAGGGAAAAGGGTTATGCTCCCCCTGACTGTAGGCACGATCTGCAAGAAGATGATCTTCAATAGGATGTTTCCTACCACCAAAGAATCATACATACATCTCCCAACTAAGTGGGTAGATACCAATATTGACTCATCCTCCCAATCAAATGGGGATACACAAGATAAAATAAGAACATTAAATCATTCATCCCAGGCATAGTGGGGAAACCAAAATAGGCTGTTACATGACCTTGATATGAAAGGAAATACATGACATAGAGACAAAAATTTCTACAGCAAGACTATGATAGCTATCAACAGCTATCACCAGTAGTATCTGACAATCAACCTTCAAACCAGCAACCATTGATCTTGTTCTGCATCTATTCCACCTAAAACCAAAAACAACTATGAAATTCTAAGATAATTCCAACAATGCATTATTAGAAGAATATATGCTCCCCCTGAACCTGTGCCAGATGGTCTCTGTCAGACCCATATCAGACTCTTTTTACCCAGAGCCTGACCCAACATATACGTGATTGTACCCAAATAAACTGACGAATGTACGCGTATCCACCTCATGAAACTTGCATACAACCCCTTTTCTATGAAACATACAAGATTCAATAGAAAGATGATGCATCCACAACCCCCAGCTTCTGTTTGAGGTACTCAAATGTCTCCCTGGGCAATGGTTTGGTGAGTATATCAGCAACTTGTTCCTTGGAAGGGACATACTCCAACTTGACCTTCTGTTCAAGGACTTGTTCCCTTAGAAAATGATACTTGATAGGTATGTGCTTAGTCTTTGAATGCATTACAAGATTTTTTGAAATACTGATTGCACTTGTGTTATCACAAAAAATGGAGATAGGTGGAGTACAAGTGATTTGAAGATCTTGCAATGTTTGCATCATCCAAAGGAGTTGTGTGTAGCAAGATGCCGCAGCTACATATTCTGCTTCAGTTGTAGATAATGCAATAGAGCTTCACTTCTTGTTGAACCAAGATACTAATCTAGGACCCATGAAGAATGCACCACCACTAGTGCTTTTCCTGTCATCCACGCTCCCTGCCCAATCCGCATTTGTATATGCATGAAGTGTGCGATCTGCATCTATAGGATACCATAAGCCATATTTTTGTGTTGCTTGAAGATATTTGAATATTCTCTTAACTTCTTGAAGGTGTGCTTCCTTTGGATTAGCCTGAAATCTTCCAACTATTCCCACTGCATGCATGATGTCTGGTTGAGTTGCTGTCAGATAGAGTAGACTACCAATCATGGATCTATAGGTTGGTTGATGTACTGCTACTGATTCATCATTAGCGTTGAGGTTGCATCCTATTACCATAGGGGTACATACTGGTTTCGAGTCTTCCATGCCATATTTCTTCAAGATCTACTTTAGGTACTTGGTTTGTGATAAAACGATACCATCTTTATTTTGTTGGATTTTTAAACCAAGGAAATATGTCAGCTCACTAAGCAAAGATATTTCAAATTCTTTTTGCATTACCAAAGCAAAGTGTCGACTCATGGCTTCTTCATTGCTGCCAAAAATGATATCATCAATGTATACAACAAGTATTAGCAATTTATCATTATCAATTTTTATATATAGATTTCTATCTGTTGAGCCTTTTGAAAAACCTTGTTGATGGAGGTATTTGTCTAAACGATAGTACCATGCCCTTAGAGCCTATTTAATACCATAAAGTGCCTTCTTAAGTCTACATACAAGTTTTGGATCATTTCCAAGGATGAATCCATCTGGTTGCTCAATATATATTTCTTCTTCTAGGTCCCCATTTAGAAAGGCAGATTTTACGTCCATCTGAAATGCTTTGAACTTCTAAAAGCTAGAGAGAGCAAGGAACATCCTTATAGCCTCAATTCTAGCAACTGGTGCAAAATTTTCTTCAAAGTCTATGCCTTCTTGTTGCACATACCCTTTACAAACAAGTCTTTCCTTGTTTCTAACCACTTCTCCATTTTCATTTAGCTTATTTTTGAAAATCCATTTTGTCCCTATGACATTCTTATCTTTTGGTCTAGGAACAAACTCCCAAGTGTTATTCTTTTCAATCTATTCGAGTTCTTCATCCATGGCCTTGACCCAACATTCATCTTTGCAAGCCTCTCTTACATTTTGCGGTTCAGTGGAGGAGAGCAATGCTAGATAGCTTGAAGCTTCTCAAATGGTTCTTCATGTTTGTACACCTGCCTCTTTCTACCCCAAAATTTGAGAATCCAGATGATTCTTCTGAACGTATCTAGATGGAGTCTTTTCTTCTATCCTTATCTGTTCTTCTGGTGCCTCATGTGTTTCTTCTTTGTCATGAATCTGATTTGATGTTGACGGATAGTCTTCGCCATCTTCAAATTCTTTAGATTTTACCTGTCTAGGAGTGCTTCCTTCTTCATCAACCACTACATCAATGCTTTCAACAATTTTGCCAAGTCTTTTATTGTAACATTTTTAGGCTTTGTTGTGGGGAGAGTAGCCAAGTAAAATGCCTTCATCTGCTCTAAGTTCAAACTTGCCAAGATTTTCATCAATGCTTTTAATGTAGCATTTGCTTCCAAAATTTTTGAAGTATTTTACTGTGGGAGTCTTACCATACCAAAGTTCATGAGGAGTCTGAGTGCTTTTTACCCATAATTTTGTCTTGTTGAGGGTAGTAATAGCAGCAAATGTGGCTTCATCCCAAAAGATTGTAGGAGTTCCAGACTCATCAAGCACAGCACGAGCCATTTGTTGAACTGTTCTGTTCATCCTTTCCACTACTCCATTTTGCTGAGGAGTCCTTGCAGCTGAGAATTTCCTTCTTATTCCATGTTCTTCACAAAAATAGAAAAAATCATCTAAGGTAAATTCCCCTCCTGGATCAGATCTGAGACATTTGATTTTGCGATCTGATTCGTTTTCAACCAACGCTTTGAATGACTTGAAATTTTCGAAGGCTTCATCTTTATACTTCATGAGTCCTATCCAACACATCCTTGAAAAGTCATCAATGAAAAATATGAAGTACTCTTATCCTCGAGGTGACCTCTTCCTAGTTGGACCACATATATTGGTGTGAACAAGTTCAAGTGGCCTGCTAGCTAATCCTTCCTTCTCAGGAAAATTAGTTCTAGTTTTCTTACCAAATTGACAAGATTTGCGTATTGTATTGTCTGGAACTCTGATGTCAGGAAGATCACGAACCGCCTGATATTTGCATGCTTTCCTTATCTGGGAGAAGCTAAGATGCCCCAATCTTCTGTGCCATAGCCAGTGTTCATCATTCTTGCTCAGATAGCATTATTGTTCTCCTTCTTTGAATATGTATAAATTATTTGGAGTTCTTGTGCCTTTGATCACTATTTTTCCTATGTCAAGCTCATGAACAATACATCCATTTTAATGAGTTTGTGGAAAACCTGTGAGTAGTTTAAGAAACCAACGTTTCGGACTGACTTGGTGAGTCCATCATCAGGGCAATGAGATTGCTTTTGAGAAGAGAGAATGAATTTCTTAACCATATTAATAGTTATTGATTCTTTAATTTATTATTTTATTTTTATGGTCGGCTTACTACTAATTATTTTAATTAATGATTTGTATATTT
>APFE030515140.1:23920-37386 GCA_000404065.3 Pinus taeda
ATTATTACCTCCATCCATTTGATCGAAATATTGCCTCAGTTCCTTGATTGCACATTTGACTGACACTCAATATATTATGCTTTAAGCCATCAACATACATAACATTTCTAGCTTTGACCTTCTTTTTCAACTGAGCAGAACCTTTACCTTTTATGAATCCAGGGGTGTCATTTCCAAATGAGACTTTCTTTTCCCTTCCTAATGCAGTATATGACTGAAGCTTTTCTTTATCAACTGTCATATGTTTTGAGCATCCACTGTCAATGTACCATTGATTTTCCCATCCTTCTGCATATAAGGCTATCCCACACTTTCCGGTTGTGGTTCTTTCTTTCTCCATGTTTTGGGGTTCAATGAAGCTGGCTCCTTCTGAGTTGTTTGCTGAAACCTACTCCTACATTTAGAATATTCATGACTGAAATTATTACAAATATAACATTCTATTTCATTTTCAAGGGCAGAGAAGTTATTGTAGGTCCTTTTCATGATCCCAGTCATACTTCTTTGTTTTTCAGCTTCCCTAGTCATGATGGTCTTGTAGGCAACACATTGAGCAGCTTTACGACCAAATTTATGACAAGAGAAACATTGGCCATTGACGAAATTCCTGTGATTATCAAACATACCAACCGATTGATTGTAGTTTCTATTGACTTCCATTCTTGAGCCAAAATGAGAATGATTTACCTAAGGTTGATTGAGGCTTTTGTTCATCCTTGAAGTAGATTTCCCCCGACTTACTTGGTAATCTTTATTCATTTTTGAAGAAAATGGTCCCTAATTTATCTGATAGTCTGCATTATGATTTTGTTGTCGATTGTCAACCTGTTCACTTCTCCGTGCTGCATCAAGATAAATTTTGGAGGTGGATGGCTTCTGTGCTTGCTTCTGAGCTTGAGATGCTTCTTTGAAATAACCGAGACCTGTCTTCATTAGAGGAGAACGCTGAACTTTGATAATCTCATCTAAATTTTCAGATCCTTTAGCAAATTTGAGATTAAGGGCTTTTGTTTTCTCAATTTCTTTTCTAAGTCCCACAATTTCACATTCTAACTCTTCATTGTGTTTATCTTTTTCAGCAAGTTGGAATGTGAGAGTATCTATAATCATATTCTTTTCCTCTAAACACACTTTAAGTTTAGAAATTTCTTCATAAATACCTTCTTCACTTATAGCATCCAAGAAATCATCATCTTCAAAAGCCATCAAAAGTCTATTATCATTACCTTCTTCATCTTCATCACTATTTGACAATCCATCACTATCTTCATGCATGTAATAGCTCTTCTTACTTACATTCTATTTTCGGTTCCATCTAATAGGTTCCTTACCTTTGTCCAGTTTATCCTTATGAGGACGTTTTGCAGCATAATGACCGAATCTTCCACAAGCAAAGCATTTGAAAGGCAACTTACCTCTAAATCTACCAATTCCCTGTTGAATATTCTCGACAAAATTTGATTCTTCCTCTTCTTCTAACATATGTCCCGACTCTTAGTAATCTCCTTTTCTTGAAGCCTTGAATGTAGCTTCTCTCCTGTCTGATGGTCCTCCTTTTCTCATTTTGTAAGCAGTTAGAATTCTGTGCAGCTGTGACATGGTAAGGTTCTGTAGATTCTACTTTTCTTCTATGGCCGAGAATTTTGAATCAAACTTGGGAGACAAAGATCTTAGAACCTTTTCAACCACTATAACTTCTTTTATTTCTTCACCCAAGTTTTTCATACAATTTACAATCTCATCTATACGTAGGAAATAGCTAGCCACACTTTCATCACTATGCATTCTGAGACTTTCATATTGAATTCTAAGAGTTTGTAATTTTGCTCATTTTATTTGTTCATCTCCTTCATATCTCAGAACGATCTTGTCCCATATTTCTTTTGCGCTTTTGAGCTGCATAACCTTGACAAATTCTTATTGAGATAGGCTTCCTAATAGAGTGTTGACATCTTTTGCATTTGTTTCATACTACTTCTTACCAGCTACATCTGTAGGGGTTGCTAATGGAAATGTGTATCTCGTTTCCACAATATCCCAAACTTCTATACCAAGAGATTGAAGATAGGCAGTGATTCTTACCTTCTAATAGACGAAGTTGCTCCCATCAAAAACCGGTGGCCTGATAGATGCTTCCTTTTCATAGTAGCTCATGATGATTGATCTTCCTTCAAGAGATAAAGCTTTTCCTGAAGGACCTAGATCTGATACCAATTGCTGGAAATAATATTGGGCGGGGGGGGTGAATCAGTGTTATCAAACTCTTTTCAATTTATACAAACATTTGCAGGTCTAACTATTGAAACTTGCATATATCTTCCAGATTTATAATTTAATTTATTCTTCAGATGTTGACCATTAATCTGTATGTTAGAACTGTATAATAATGAACAAAAAAAAGAAAAATAGATAGTCACACCAAAGAACACCAGATATAAGGTGGAAACCCAATGTGGGTGAAAAACCACCTGCTGCAATATGTCTCTATCTTCTTTCAATTAGAAACTTCTTTTTACAATGATTCTGTACTGGTGCAGTCCTTTACCAGTACGTAGGCTTCAGCTTGCAGAAAGCTACAACCTTCTCTCATTCTCCAGACTCTCCTGGAAGGTAGCTACAACCCCCTTATCTCTTGTACTAGCTGAGGTACTAGTACGTAGGTGCTGACCTACTGAAGGCTTCAACCTTCTCTTTTCTTCCAGGGACCATGTTTCATAAATTTTCAAACTGGACCATGAATATCAATCAAACATCAAATAGATCTACAATCAATAAACTTCTTAGCACACAGCAAGCAAAAACCAATTCAGAATCTTGAACACTGCAGAATAGACAAAAGCAGCTAAAACAAATTTCAAGAAAGGTACGCAACTTCACCAACAGAAACCTGCGGGTATCTGCACTTTTGGTACGCTGAGTCTATGCACCTCCTCACCTGCACCTGCGGCTCGCCTGTGCACAACCACACCTATGTCTGTCTCTGGCTTGTGCACCTCTGCACCTACGGCTTTCTCTAGCCTGTGCACCTCCGCACCTATGAATTTCTCTGGCCTGCGCACCTCCGCACCTGTGGCTTTCTTTGGCCTGCGCACTTCTGCACCTGCGCTATTGTCATGCCTGCGGACCTTCGGGTATAAACAATTTATCAGTCTTCAATTATAACCCAGACTTCCAGATTTATAGATCCGGTCATGTGCCCAAGAGATCTCAACCCATCAGTAGATTTGACTTGCAATACTCAAGTTTCTACTTGATTTAGATCCAGCTATAACTCACCAAACTAATCACCAGAATTGCAGATCTTCTTATTCTTAAGATTTTCAACACACACATATATTTAGCCAAATGATCTCCTTTCCTTTTTATTGCTTGGACCTTACTCAAACCATGGATCAAAACCATAGAGATCCAACACTAGGAACCCAAAACCTAGGTTCAATATTTTAGATGCAAAACCACAGACCAAAACCATAGGATCAAAAATGTCGGACTAAATACCATGGATCAGTCATAAGAATTCCCACGTGCATGCATTTTTTTTGCATGAAAATCTGTGCATTTTAGGTTCACACCTTTTTGTTCGTAACACCTGCAAACATGTCCGCATCTTCTGAACGACGTACTTGCGGAACCAACTGAGGTCCGCATCTTAGTGAACAGGAACCTGCAGACCTCACATTTTCTTCATTCTTTGAGTGCCTGAACTTGGGATCTCCTATTTGAGAGAGTTTCCATCAATGACAACAGCTGTGCCATAGAATCAAACCTATGTCATAATGCCAACAAAAGTAATGTAGTGTCATGTCAGCCTACCCATGGTCCGTGGGCCATGAGATTGTATAAGTAGAGTGAGGCTCTAAGTTGTAAAGGCAGAGAAACAACTGAGAAGCGAAGATAGAGAATAGAGTAGGAGTCTAAGTGTAGTGGGTTGTAGTAGTAGGAAGAGGCTCTGTAGTTAAGTGTGCAAAGGCCTAGTAGAGTCCACAGCTGAGTGCGCAAACCCTTACAACTAAGTGGGCAAGGCGTTGTCAAGTTTGTAATCTTGAACAAAGAATAATAAAGAGAAGTTGATTCCAATTTCTGTGCATCTACTTGTGTATTTCCTTCTTTACACTTATACTATTTTGTTTATCACGCACCCTTATAAGATTGTTGGATATACTTTTAATTATCACTAGTCTTACATGAATAGGTTAAGTAATCAGGTAATAATAGGTTAAATAGTAAGGAACTTGGGTATAATATGAATCGCGCCCTGAGTAAGGCTGCATGAAGATAGCATCACAGGTTGCGAGGGACTAATAGGTGTGCATAGCAATGTGCACACAGGGTCAAAGCACAGACCGCAAAAAGCTCATTAGAAATCCCCAGGGTGTGGAAACTTGGTTCTATCACCATCCCATACTACTTTAGGATGAGACCTCAGTCTGCGCTCTGCGGACTGTTGCTGAAAGGGCTAGTAGTACTGGGATTTGCTTGGTTAAATCACCTTCTAACTTGGGTCAAGACCATACAAGCCAACAAATGGTTTCGTTGTTGAGACCAAGATCTGTGTAAGGGATGCTTGATGTCGTGCCACCAGAACCCAACAAAAAAAGAAATTAAAGAGTGGTTGGAAAAGAAGATTCACAAGTTCATGGTGCAACAAAATAGAAATCTGTGAGTAACTAAGGAAGAGAGGTTCTAGCTCTACTTGTATATGGAAATCCATGAAATTTTCTTTGCATCATTTCCTTCTGAGCTATATGAGTGGATCGTGAAGCTAGCAGATAGTCAAGGAAGGTGTAGGCTCAGAAAACTAATCGTGTGGACTCCAGAATTAGTTCGCAGACTAGAAGCACTAGGAGATAAGATCACACGAGCTATGGACCATTGGCTTGACTGAATTATAGGAGGATTTATCACTAAGTTTGCGGTAGACACAACCGTCATCTATAGTGAGGCAGAGAAAGGTTTCCTCAAGGGACCATGAGATAGGTATATTAAATCCTTGAACACTTGGGTTAAGATGCTATTGTGTGAAAATAGGGTTATGTGAATAAATTAATGTTTGGGACTACTTGAAGTGGGATGATCTACAGAAGTGGAAGTAGTGAGGAATTGGAAACCAGTCCCTTAATTTCCCCCTCGGGAAAGCGAGGAAGAGCTCACAAAAGTTTCTCTGAGAAGCATGGTTAGTCTAATAAGGCAGCGCATTCTGCGCCTACCAACTCCACCTACACTGCCACCTATCTCATCCTCCTCACCTCCATCTCCATCCACCCCATCTCTGCCACCACCACAGATCAATATGGCAAGTGCGATCAAACTACCGTATTCCGAGGAGTGGGGAATGGAGATCCAGACCAATTCTAGTTCATGGTAAGAGTAGTATGGGAAACATAAGGCATCATGGATGACAATATCAAGAAGGCTACACTGGTGAGTGCATTGTAGGATTGTGCATTAACATGGTACATCAAGAATTCTCATGACCATCCAAACGCAAGAATCGTAGAAATCTAGGCCATGCTGAACATGGAATTTAACAGGCCAAAGTTGGAAACACGATCAATCATTGGATTTAAGGAGATCACGATGCTCCATGGTGAGACCCCTTGGGATCTGGACCAAAGACTGAAGGGTATGACTCGCGAAGCCAACATGACGTTGATGGATGGATAGCACCATGCATGGTTTGTAGCATCACTAACACCGCACTTAAGGATGGCGTTGTCACAACAAAAACTTTCCACCCAGGCTGAAGCTTTGGAGATGGAAATGAGATTACATGAGACCCCTATACAAGACCCTGGTTTAGGAGTCCAACAAATCCATGCACAACTGCAAAACTTGTGTCTGGAAATGCAGAGTTTGAAAGAGGATAGGACACCTCAGTCAGAGGCACACAAGGAGGTATGTTGCATAAAATGCAAAGGCTAGGGGCATGACAAGGACCACTGTCCAATGTTCACGAATTACTTGGCAAGAGAAAGGTCAATGCCATTAAGACCTTAGGCACAGATAGGACTAAGCGTGATTCTTGCATTATGGTGCGCGATTTGTCAGATAGGAGGAAATCACACTACGGATAATTGTCATCTATTGCAAAAGTATATGCAGACATCCCAACAATTGTTTTGTAATTTCTGTAGGTCAGTAGGCCATGATGAGTGCACCTGCAGAAGCTACAAACTAATGATGGATTGGACTCCTACCTACAGGGTGCAGACCAAAATGTGAGCCCTTGACCTAAATGCAGGAATGGTGTGCGCTGGATTTCATGGGCGCGATTGAGGACGGGGTGGAATGGGACTAGAAAGGGGTCGCGGATAGTTAAATTGTTATATGCGAAGGGACAAGGCACTATGCCCACGATTATACAAACATGACAAGGACATCATGTTTGTATCGTACTCAGTTTTTTCATGAGGCAAAAGACTTCCCTACATTGATAGTGAGACTGCATGAAAAGGGGGTACTTCAGCCCCCTTCGACTCAAAATTTGCAGATGATGAGGTCTGAACTACGCGAACAAGACCCAAATGTAAACATGATTCGTAGGAGCGGTATGACCACTAGCAAGGACAAAGGGAAACAGTCAAAAGAAAGTGCGTGGGTTCACAAGGCTCCTACTAAGGGACCTGAATTTGATTTAGAACATGCAAAGGAGACATTCATGGAAGCTAAGAAGAGCTTCACGAAGGCCTCAACTTCAAGTAGTAAGGATTAACTAGAACCAAGGATGGATCCTTCAATGCTCACTACCTTTCTAGAGACATGCATGAAACTACTACGCAATAGAAAGGCAGTAGAGAGGCTACAGGAACTTATTGCTACGTGTGTGGGGTCAGGAGAACCCTGTGTGGTCCGGAAACTTGGAAAGCATGCATTGCGCACAGGAAGGGAAATGAGGTTGACTACGCAAATTGGCGAATATGAAATGGATCAGGTAATCCTGGATCTCAGATCAGATGGAAATGTACTACCTAAACAAACATGGGAATGCATGGGTAGACCCGATCTATAGCGGTCTCCTATTCAGTTACAGATGGTGAACCAATAGAAGATCTTTCCCATGGGAAGATTGCAAGGGGTAACAATAGATATCGAAGGTGTGAGCACACAAGCAGATTTTGAAGTGATAGAGATTGTCGATGACAGTAATCCCTATCCTATGCTACTAGGAATAGACTAGGCCATCGATATGAACAGAGTCATAAATCTGAAGAAGCACAAATGATCTTTGAGAAAAATTCACTACGTGTCGTAGTACTACTAGATCCAACTGAAGGAGCGCAACACACTGAACTGGTGCATGATGACGATAGTGATGATGATCTCAATTGTATTTGCAAGATAACCATCCGAGAAGAGAATTAGGTGAATCCGACTGTAGATGGAAGGATTTCATGGGAGCGCAAAAGCTCCTACACTTCATATTCAGACAAAGAGATAGAGTGATGGCTGATTCGGCTGCATGAAGTAACAACACTTAATTGCAACATGATCTATCTACATATGACGGGTTGATAGAATTGGATGAATTCCTGAGTAGATTTGAAAGTGTAGTACAAGAACAGTAGTGGTTTGATGCGTTGAAGTGGGCACTGCGCGCAACGCCCGCACGATGGTGGGGTACACATCAGGGAAGTTTTGAGGACTGGCATGGTTGTAGAAGAATGATGCACCTATGATTTGGGAAACCATAAGTACGGTTAGTAGACAAGTATGAGGGATGAGATGATCCATGCACACACCTTGTGAAATGGACCAAGGTCTATGGGGAAGAGCCACAACCTTAATGGGTACATTTATTCTACCATACCTTGGATGTCATACCCATGAATTGGTACACTGAGACGGAGCTCCACCATGGTATGAACGAATGGGATGTCTTGTGCGAGGGATTTATGTTAACATTTACATTTGAAGACCGTTAGTCAGATACTATTGATGATGCATTATAGGCAGTAAAAGAATTTATCTTCAAAATACCCTAGAAGCCACTAGAAGTACTTCAGCCAGAATGGATGACACAGTTGAGCTGCGCACTAGAGTGTTATAATGTAAATATTGAGGAGGAGGATGAGGACCCATGAAATATTAACATTTTAGAAATAGAAGGCTATCACGAGATTCACTGACCATCACTTGAAGACCCCAACCTCATCGCACCACTAACAATGAAGCATGTCAACATTGGAACGGAGGCAGAGCCGAAGTATGCAATACTTGGGGACGATTGGGATGATGCCACGGTGAATAAGGCCACTGAGTTACTCCGCGAATACCAAGACTTGTTCCCGACCAAAATTATTGACTTAAAAGGGATCGTTGGCGACTTAGGGATGATGTAGATCACCCTAAAACCTGACACGAAGCTAGTTAATCAGTGGCCTTACTGCTTGAATCCGAAGTATAAATAAAAGGTCTGTGATGAATTGGACAAAATGCTCACAACCAGAATTATTAAACAAGTGGAAGAATATGACTGGGTGAGTCCTCTGGTAGTATAGGAGAGAAAACATAAGGGCAAAATAAGAATATGTGTGGACCTCAGGAAGTTGAACGACTCCTGTGTACACGATCCATTGGCGACACCATTCACAGATGAAGTACTAGAGAACGTTGGAGGTCAGGAAGCATACTCATTCACGAATGGTTTCTCAAGGTACCATCAGATCAAGATTGTGCTAGAAGATAGGAGAAAAATGACCTTCACAACAGAATGGGGTTGATTTCAATACATCGTTATGCCGTTTGGGGTGAAGAATGCGCTAGCTATATTTTTGCGCATCATTGTGGCTGAGTTCAAAGAATAGAACCACAAGTTCTTGGAGGTCTATCTGGATGATTGGATTGTCTTTGGATTAGTTAAGCACCATGTGGTGAGCTTACGCATGATGTTGGATACTTGCCGACAACACCAAATTGTGCTAAACCTTAAAAAGTGCACATTCCCCATCCCCTTTGGAAACCTGCTAGGACATGTGGTATGCAAACAAGCACTAATGGTGGACCCCACAAACATTCCCATTATTCTAAATTTGGAAGCACTGTAAAGTGTTAAACAACTTCGCACTACTTTGGGACACACTGGATATTATAGGAAATTCATCAAAAGTTATGCCCAAATAACAGCGCCTATGGAAAAGCTATTGAAAAAAGATGTTACATATTGTTGGAATGATGATTACATGAAGAGTTTGGATGTCCTGAAGGGGAAACTGGCCTCTGCTCCAATCCCGGTCTTCCAAAAATGGGATGTGGAATTTCATGTACATGTTGATGCATCATGTATTGCACTGGGAGCCATACTCACATAGGAGGCCGCAGAGGGCGTAGATCACCTGACCGCATTTGCAAGTCGGAGATTGTCCAAAGCAGAAAAGAACTATTATACCATTGAGCACAAGGGGTTGGCAATGACGTACGTACTCCAAAAATACCAACACCATTCACTTGGAGGACATTTCAAGATGTACACCAACCATTCCGCATTGAAATACCTAGTGAATAAGCCTGTGTTGGGGGGGCGTATATGCAGATGGCTCTTACTATTTCAAGAATATGATTTTGAGGTCATAGTCAAACTCGAATGCCTAAACGTAGGACCTGATCACTTGTCATGAATTGAGATGGGTGAGGAACCCATGAATTTGGAAGAGGGACTACCTGATGTACAAATTTTTGCAGTGCACGTTGCAGATGGACATTTTGAAGATATAATCCATTTTCTAACAATAGAGACTGCATCGAAGGAATACTCAATCCAACAAAAGAAGGAATTGGTGGTGCATGTGACATACTTTTCTGTCATCATGGGGCACCTCTACAAAATGGGAAATGATGAGATATTGTGCAGATATGTACCTGAATTTGAATGAGGTCAGATCCTGGCGGAAGCACATGGGGAAGCTGCAGGAGGACACTATGTATGATACACGACCGCACAAAAGATTCTTTGTACAAGGTTATGGTGTCCAACTCTACACCAGGATTCGAAAGCACACTGTAAGGCCTACAATATATGTCAAAGAACTGGAAAACCATCACGAAGGGATGAGATGCTATTAAATCTACAAATGACAGTGCAACAATTTGAAAAATGGGAAATTGACTTTGTGGGACCAATCAAACCTCAAGGAAAGATGGTTGCATGCTACATCATCACCATGATGGAGTACCTAACATGATGGGCAGAAGCGCAGCTGGTTAAGGACTGCACGGCTACTACAGTTGTTCAAAAATGTGTTGACATGATTTGGCTGTCCGAAAATCCTAATGAGTGATTGTGGAACACATTTCCTGAACAAAACCATCATCATGCTCATAGAAGATTTATAGGTGTATCATCAAAAAAGTACACCGTATGACCCACAAGCTAATGGGAGAGTAGAGGCATTCAACAAAATACAAGAGACTACGCTGACCAAAGTATGTAACATGCAACGAAACGACTGGGACCTGTGCGTACTTGTCGTATTATGGGCGTATCGGACAATGTGCAGGAAATTGATGGGACAAACACCTTTCTACTTAGGCTATGGCACATAAGCTATCATGCCAATCAAATACATCGTACCTAGTCTGCAAATAACAATGCTCACAGGCATGATGGACTGCGAAGCTCTGGAAGAAAGGCTCGCGCAATTATAGGAACTCGAGGAAGAACTGTTTCTGACTGGACTTCATTAGCAGGTACAAAAGTAGTGTGAAAAGGCCTGGCATGAATGCCATATCAAGTTGCACACCTTCAAGGTAAACGACTTAGTGTTGTTATATGACAATAAGTTTGAAACATTTCTAAGAAAATTCAGAATGCATTGGCTAGGACCATACGTGGTTAAGGAGGTCATAGATAGAGACGTGGTCTAGCTAGTTAAACTAAATGGAGAACCCTTCCAAGGAAAAGTAAATGGCAGTCGCTTGAAACCCTACATGGGTGGGCTAGTTGTCTAACTAACCAACTGAAGCATAGTCTTCATGACCCGAGGAGCCAGACAAGGGCATAGGACTATAAACACAAGCAAAAGATGCTGGTACCAAGGTAAGGACACAATTCAAACACCGATGACTCAGAAGCAAAAATGTAGTAGGTACATCAGGGAGCGGCTCAGTGCGCTGCCGACATTCAGGCCGACAGGACCAGTTGGAGGGACTCCACAGCAAGATTGTCGTGCCAACAGAGTGACTTGGGGACAATTCATGATAATTGTGTTGGGGGCCTGTTGGGCATGGAATCCCCCCACAACATGTTTTGGGGTTCAAAGCCCAAGTTTTGGTCAAATGTATTGTAAGACTCCACGAATTGTGGGCGTGTAGCGTGACATATATGTTAGTCATAGGTTTTTCTACCCTAAGTATTTTAAAGTAATGTAATGTCATGTCGGCCTACCCATGGCCCACAGACCATGGGATTGTATAAGTAGAGTGAGGCTCTAAGTTGTAAAGGTAGAAAAGTAGTTGAGAAGCGAAGATAGAGCATAGAGTAAGAGTCTAAGTGTAGTGGGTCGTAGTAGTAGGAAGAGGCTCTACAGCTGAGTGTGCAGAGCCCTAGTAGAGTCTGCAATTGAGCGTGCGGACCCCTGCAGCTAAGTCCACAGGGCAGTGTCAAGTCTGTAATCTTGAAAGAAGAATAATAAAGAGAATTTGATTCCAATTTCTATGCATCTGATTGTGTATTGCCTTCTTTACACTTATACTATTTTGTTTATCATCCTCCCCTATACGATTGTTGGATATACTATTAATTATCACTAATATTACACGAATAAGTTAAGTAATCAAGTAATAACAGGTTAAAAGTAAGGAACTTGGGTATAATATGGATCGCGCCCCGAGTAGGGCTACGTGAAGACAACATCATAGGTTGCGAGGGACTAATAGGTGCGTATAACGACATGCCTACAGGGTCAAACCGCGGACCGCTAGAATCTCATCAGACATCCCTAGGGTGCGGAAACCTGGTTCTATCACCCTCCCATACTACTTTGGGTGAGACCTCAGTCCGCGCTCCATGGACTATTGCTGAAAGGGCCAGTAGTACTGAGATTTGCTTGGCTAAATCACCTCTAAACCTAGGTTAGGCCCATACAAGCCAACACACATCCATCTATTTTATCTTCATATGGAAGGGGGATGTTACTTATGACATTAATAACATTTACATTTGCATCTTTAGGACCAAGTAGCACTCCATGGATAACAGAAAGTGACTGGATTAGTCTAATGCCATCAATAGCAATGTCATATGGATATAATATTCTCACTTTCTCACTTACCTAGAGTAGGTCATGCCCTGCTGGAGTTAATGGGCACTGTCAAATATCATAAAAGTATACATAAATATTAGGAAAAGGTTAATTACAATTAAATTGTAAAAGCATACATAGATACTAAACTAACAAAATAATGTGCACTCACTGAGTCAATATCTGAAATACCAGTAGGATTTGGCACTAATTGGTAATATTCAAGTCCATCAATTTTGTCATATTTTAGAACTCTCGAGGTAATAGTTTTTCCTTTAACATCCTATATGTGATTCAATTATGCACAAAACAAATTTACATTAAAACATAATAACATGGCATAAAAAAGTAAATCTAATATTAAAACATTAAAATCAAACCTGAACTAATTAAATTAGATTTTGAAATAAGAATTAATATGAATAACACTAAAATAGAAGCATATAGGTCTTGTAGATATCTATAAAAGATGTTACTGAATTAGTACATACCTTTGCATGTTCATGGCGCTTGTTCGAGTCATTTAGCATTCTTTCACCACCCAGATTTACATTTTCTTCCTGTGATTGAAAAGCATTGCTGATAAAAGAAGGCTTCATCAGTGAAGGGAAATGGAACCAAAGAATTAACATATTACAAATTCAAATCAATAATTGGCTATAATTATCTTACCTCATCTAAATTAGAGAAAAATTCCATTGTTTTCCATGTAGCAACAAGAGGTTCAATGGAGGAGGCTATGTTTGACATTGTCTTTTCCAAACAGGTTATACATTTCATTGCATGATTATAATCCTCACTATAGTTTTCAACAATATATGCAACTCCTCTTTATCTACTCTTGACTTTAATAGATGACAAATAACTTTCTATTGGATTTTTTGACATATAATTATGTTTGCAATTTTCTAAGTCCACCATATACTAAGCCATTTCATTCACCACTAGTTCTCTATTAGTTCCTTCAACCCACAAATCATTTTTTTATGAAACCAGCTCAAGAAAAGATAGATAAACGCCTTATAATTCAGCCTCTTCAAGGAAGCAACCTACTTTACATTACATAAATGAACAATTCTTGGATGATACAAATGTAAAGACCTCCTTTCTATATATAGGAATCTAAGGGGTCATAACATAATCAGAGCCTACATAACAATACTAATGTAAGGGCACAATAATAACAATAGTGGGCTTCTATGGGGCACAATAGTAACAATATGGGCACAA